>JAEKOY010000881.1:0-17248 GCA_021234595.1 Delia radicum | reverse complement strand
AATATATATATAGAGCAATTCCATATGAAAGCGATCACCTTTTGGACGACCCCTCTCCGATTTTAAAATAAATAGTCTCAATCGATTGCCCAGCAAAAAATAATGTACCTACATATTTTTTTTTTTTATAGTGACTGGTTTAGTGGTGGTGTGCACCACTGTCATGTGACAAAATTGAAGAATTCTTCATAAGGGACCTCATTGAAAGTTGTTTTAAAAAAACTACTAAAGCGATCGCAACGAGTGATAGCTCGTTGGAAAGGTATTGAATCAGGCTTTAATTGAAAAAATAAAATTTTCCTAATTTTTCTCAGAAATTTACCTTTTTTCCCATGAAAATTAAATTTTCCCATGAAAATTAAATTTTCCGATTTTCCACAGAAGCTCCTAAATTTTCCGGCTAATTTTATTTTTTTTGGGATTCCTCATAATTTTTGCTTTAAGAATCAGCAATAAAAAAATGGGCCCCGACTCCTTGTTTGGACAGGAGAAGAGCATTTAAGAGACCACCTTGTTCTCATTGTTTTATATTTTTTATAATTGAATTATTTTTAATTATTTAACAAGAAAAATTAGGAAAATTTTATTTTTCAATTAAAGCCTGATTCAATACCTTTCCAACGAGCTATCACTCGTGCGATCGCTTTAGTAGTTTTTTAAACAACTTTCAATGAGGTCCCTTATGAAGAATTCTTCAATTTTGTCACATGACAGTGGTGCACACCAATGAGGTCCCTTATGAAGAATTCTTCAATTTTGTCACATGACAGTGGTGCACACCACCACTAAACCAGTCACTATAGAAAAAAAAAAAATATGTAGGTACATTATTTTTTGCTGGGCAATCGATTGAGACTATTTATTTTAAAATCGGAGAGGGGTCGTCCAAAAATTTGCCAATTTTGATCGTTTTCATATGGAATTGCTCTATATATATAAATCTAGAACAAAAATGTATATATCTTTATTTGAATTTATAGTATTAAATATTAATTTTATTAATAAGATTCGTCAATGTTTAAACGTAAACTTTATTTTGCTTCATTTTATTTAATGTACCTCTTACCCATGGTAGAGTTAATTATTCCTTAAAACCTTGTTTTTACTCCCACTTTTACAACTTTGGTGGCTGTATTACACCGATTTTAACGAGTAAACCGTAAACGGTACCTTTAGGCATTGTTGGTCTCTTTCTCTCTATACTTTTTTTGTAAAAAGAGTTAGTTATTGTTTAACTACTAAAGGCACTACGTGCAAAATCCCTTGTTAAGGTAATTAAATTTATTATAAATAAACAGAGACTTTTTTACAATTTGTTATAATTTTTATTAAAAATAAAAATTATGTTTTTTCGACCTTTAATTGTGCAATGAAAATGAAAATTATTCAAGTTCGAGGCTGCATAAATTTCTTTTCTTTAGCGAATTAAAATTACACACTGTTTGAATGTTTGTAAGACACTGAGCTTGTTTATTGAAAAGTAAGTACTTATAAACTAATTATAATAATCTTAAATCTAATCTAGAACTAATAGGCTACCTACTGGCCGCACACATGCGTATCAGTTCTTAGAGCAATAAAAGACTTTCTTTTTTATCTATGTTTTATTACCATCCTAAACTAATAAATGGATGATAATAAAATCTACGCACATAAACTGCCTGTAGGAGATTGTCTTATCTTTAATATGTGTTTCTTTGTAACAAGGGATGGCTAAATACTAATGAGTATAATGGAAAATTCCCACATTTGGTTTCAAATTTGTTATCATAAACTAATAATTTCATAAACATGCTATTAGGAATTTCCAGTATTCCCTTATTCTAAAAACACATATTAAAAACCACATGTTCATATTTGAACATTTTGCGGCCGGCGAACAACTATAATACCTGCCCTATCCCGGCAAATATATTTCTTTACAAAATAAATGATTGTTATTACTATACAAATACTTATTATAATCAAAGATAGATGACCAGTTGAATGATGAAAATTAAGTCCTTTTAAGTGGATGTCTGTTGCTTTTAACCTTTTAATTTCTTCTTTCAGAGCAGTGATTTCAGCGGAATGATTTATTACCATCGAACCCAGCGGTTTTATGAACTGACTTGTGTTGTAACTGATTTCATTAATTAGATGAGTTCCAAAACTTCCCTCTATGGATTACTTATGTCAGAGCTAGCTGGTAGAATAGTTTTTCCCTCTTGACCAGAGCAACCAGGATTAAAAGTTAGGACGCCTTGCTTCGGTAATTTAATTAACTCTTGATGCTGTGGGCCGCAATACACATGCAGTGTTGAATTCTCGTTCGTTTTGAATAGCCACTTCTGTTTATTGTTAAGCTTTACCCAGGTGTGTTTATTGATGATTTCAATAAAATAGCAGTTTACATCTTTGTGTGGTTTTAACGGAGCCACTTCACACATATTGGTGTTTGCATCTTGCCAAGCCCAACCACCCTCGCACAAATACTCTCTATCATTAACCTCTTTGCAACCATGGAATTCTAAATCTGACATCAGATGAAATACGTCTGCGTCATAACTGTATACCAAATAGGGATTTGGAACTGATGCGATTACTATGTTTGCTGCCTGCTGCACAGGTATGGGAACTAACCTTGAACACGTTTGATGATCTAGAAGAAATTAAAGGAATATTAGTTTTTACTACCATCTGGTCATCCAGAATAATAGCTTTGGCTTTCATCATCTTGAGAATGGTTGGTAATTGATTTTCCTTCGAGCCTGGAAGCCTCATATTTTCGGGTAA
Organism: Delia radicum; assembly: GCA_021234595.1. Taxonomy (NCBI): domain Eukaryota; kingdom Metazoa; phylum Arthropoda; class Insecta; order Diptera; family Anthomyiidae; genus Delia; species Delia radicum. The sequence continues at coordinate 14,473 of JAEKOY010000881.1, read as the reverse complement.
CCATTCCTTTATTTTTGCTACTTCACGACTCAGTTGGTCTGGCTTCAATAAATCTGGGCTGACTTTCCCATGATTAATATCCATCAAAAGGCGAATAATCTGGGATTGCGCTTTCTCAACCTCTTCCAATTGGGCTTCTATTTGCCTAGCGGTAGCAAAGAATTTGATGGACTCTTTATAGACAAACATTTTCTCTTGCACCAGCAGCGTGATGTTATCTATTCTTGTCTGTAACAACTCGAACTTGTCACTTACTTCCTTAACGGAATTTTGAAACAAATTTATAGTGGAATCAACCGTTGATGTTTGGTTTTTTATTAGGTCTTTAACATTCTGTTGATTTTCTAAGAGGTTTCTCATATCATGCTCTAGCTCGTAGCGATCATCATTGTCCATCAACCCAAATAATAGGTGGTAAAATGACCCAATAAAATTGATGCCTCTTTTTTTGCGAGGCATATTGTTTAACGAAAACAATTCATTAGAGCCTTGCACTATTCCAATGCGCTCTTTCATTAACGATACCATACTATTGCATTGCTCTGTAAACTCTCCCAGTTTACTGCAAACTGCTTTGCTTTTATACGTTAAATTAGCTACTTGATCTAATGATGCCATGTACGGTTTTAAATCAAAGTATATCACTAGATTCCAATTTGATGTGCTTACACCGATTGTGCCCAGGTTATCTAAATAAATCGCTGTCTTCTCGTTGAATGGAATAATTTCAGTTTTTGTGTTTTGTTTATAGCTGCCACATTCGCAAATATACACATTATCAACACCATCATTACCTTGGACATGCTGACATCAATACCCTTGGCAGTACCTCTTGCTCTTGTAATGTATGAAGTCGACCGCTGCACTTCTTCTTCCGTCGCTTGTACGGGCTCCAGCGGACAGATTTTTGTGATTGGACGCTTTAAGGTTCCTTGCTGAACTTTTAAAGTTACCACTCTTATTTTTCCGTCTTTACCAGTATGTGTGTCGATAACTCTACCTAACGGCCACCTTGCTGGAGACGTATTTTCATCTTTAATTAATACAACCTGGTCTCGGTTTATATTTGGCATAGCATATTTCCATTTTCTCCTTAGTTGCAGAGTGGTTAAATAATTCTTCTTTCCACTGCTTCCAAAAATCTCTTTCATCTTTTGAATTAGTTTCCATCTGTTTAGAGAACTAACTGTATTAAGTTCCTTACATTCATCTGGTAAATCTAGCAACGGTCTTCCAATAAGAAAATGCCTGGAGTTAACTTCAACTTCTTCTTTGTTACATGATAATCCCCCCAATGGACGGGAGTTCAAAACACCTTCAACCTGTGCCAATAATGTCGACATCTCTTCAAAAGTTAGTTTAGCTTCTCCTATAACACGCCGCAAGTGATGTTTTACAGATTTCACAGCCGCCTCCCAAATTCCTCCAAAGTGAGGAGCTCCCGGGGGAATAAAATGCCATTTTATATTGTCACCAGCTAACACTTCCGCTACTGATGAGTTGTTTTTAAGAGCATCTGCGTAATCTTTATCAATTTTCTTAGCTGCACTAACAAAATTAGTTCCGTTATCGGAATATATATGAGCACTTTTTCCTCTTCGGGCAAAAAATCGTCTAAGCGCTGCCATAAATGCCTCTGTTGACAACTCGCTTACTGCTTCAAGAATATTCATACATTCTTCTTTACTATCCGCTCCAGTCATCAAGTCGTCCATGTAGAAATCATCTTTTATTATTGAGTAGATCTTTTGGTTGTCATCTTTACATTCATTTGCAATTTCGAGCAAAACACGCTTAGCCAAAAATGGTGCACAAGCAGTTCCATACGTGACCGTTTTTAAGCTTGTATTTTCAATTGGTTTCTTGACATTTCTTCGCCACAATATTGTTGATATTCATCGGCCACTTTTATTTGCCGATACATTTTTTCTACGTCAGCTGTCAACACATACCTCCACAATCGCCATCGTAATTAATATTTCAAAAATATCATGCTGTAATTTCGGTCCAATATGTAGCACATCATTTAGACTTCGCCCGTTGGATGATTTTGAAGACGCGTCAAATACCACTCTCACTTTAGTTGTAGCATGATCTTCTCTTACTACTGCTTGATGTGGCATATAATATTTACCAGTATTTTTTTCAATGAGTTTTTCCATGTGGCCCAAGTTCACATATTCTTCCATGAACTTATCATAATCCACTTTTAGTTTTGCATAGCGGCTAGTTTCCTCTCCAAGCTTAGTAATCGGGCTGTTGCAATCTTCTTCGAATCACCTAGTTCGCACTCAATTTTAAGCGGCAACTTTACAACTAATCGATTTTCTTCGTCCACTTTTGTTGTTGCTTTAAATAGATTTTCACACTCATCATCTCCTTCATTATTTGCAATATCTTCAGAAATTTCTTCTAATTCCCAAAAGCGTTCTATACCTCTAGTAACCGCAACTACTACTTTATTTCTTACACGTGGAATATCAAGCGCACCGCATACTATCCAACCAAGAGTTGTTGCTTGCCCCATTAGATCACCATGTTTTACTATGCCTTCCTGCATTATTTGTTGATATAGCCTTACGCCAATTAATACATCAATTCTATCAGATTTATTAAAGTTAGGATCTGCTAAGCAATAGTTGTTCCATTTACTCATATCTTCTTTAAATGTTCTCTCAGGAAGATCAGATGTAATAGAACTCACCACCAGTGCTTTGTGTGATGAACAGCGTCACTTTTAAACCTTGGACTTATAGTGATTTCTACTTCTCCCTTAGACACCCCAACCATCGATTCAAACATACCATATATTTCTGTTTTTACCTTCTTTCTAGGTAATTGCAGAATTTGAATAGCTTCTTCAGTAATTGATGAATGTTGAGCACAAGGATCAATCAATGCTCTCAATATTATTTGCTCACCAAGAGCAGATTTTACCTTAATTTGTGCTGTTGCCAATAATTCTTGGGATGTATTATCTCGAGTTACCATATTTGTTGATCTTGGACTGCTTTCTGGCTGCTCTTTCTTCTTCGTCTCAAACTCTGTATAGTGTAACAGAGTATTATGCTTTTTTCCACACCTACTGCAGCTAGCTGTTATATTTAAAGCATTTCTTATAACTTTTGTGCGATAAACAAAGATCACACATTTTCTCTTTATTTACCCAATTTTTTCTGGATACCAGAGGAAGCGCTATGAATTTTTTACATTCTTCTGTAGTGTGACCTGGCATCAAACAATACCGACAATTAAACTGTATTGTTTGGAAGGTGTGCGACTGCCTTGTCGGAGCTTTATTCATTGCACTGCTGTTTTTTTTATTTTTAATCGCTTCTTGCGCTAGATATTGCTGCTCCAAGAACCCCATTACATCCTCAAGTGTTTGTATTTCTTTGGTTTTTTGCACACTTTGCTCGTACCACACCAACCCTTCTCTGTCCAGCTTCCTTATTAAATTTCTTGCTATGAAAGGATTCGCATCGTCAAGCGACACACCCATTGCCTTTAAGGCTTGAAGACATTCGGTTGTTGTGTCTAATAATCTTTTTAGACTAGTCGCATCTTGACTATTAATATTTGGTTGATCGAATAGTTTATCAACTATTGTTGAAAATAGCAATCTTCTATTATTGAATCTATTTTTCAAAATTACCCATGCCGCTTCATAGTTTTTCATCCGTAACTTTCAGGTGTTGTATCATACGGCCGGCCTCTCCTTTCACTATACTTTTCAGTCTATACAGCTTCTCTACATTCGGTAGTGGCTCTGTATCCACCAACTGCTGGAACAAATCGTGAAATGCTGGCCACTCATCTATATTGCCAGTAAACACTGGAATTTTCACCCGCTCCAATTTCGTCTGAGATGTTGCACCAACATTTCTCTGTTGGTCAGCCTTCGATGCCAATTCTTCCATCATGGCATCATATTCTCTTCTCACTGATCTAAATTCGTCCTCAATATCGTCATATTCAGGATCTTCTATCATTATGTCGTACAGTTTTCTTCAAATCTTTAAAATCCCTCGTTAACCCATTCTGTTTAACTTCTAGGACAGCCGCCGACAACTCCATCTTGCGATTCTTTCATTCGGTCTAACTTGCTTTCAAGATCGTTCTGAAGGATATAAAATCTCTTCCTCTTTCTGTCCACTGCACTGCTAGTGCTTCCTTGTATACTCGTATTTTTCTCTCTCATAGCAGCACCTTCTTCTTTATTTTTGTGCACTTGCTTATTTTCATAAGCATTCCACTTTTAATATCTCTTCCTTCTCAGTTTTTGCCGCATCGACAAATGCTTTTAAGATTGTACTAAGCTCTTCATACAACTCTTCTGTGTTAGCATACATGACCTTTAACTCGTCATTCTCTGCCTCCTCTGGAAGTAGACTGGCATGGATTTTCTTGTATGAGCTCCATGCCTCTTCAATTGTTGCCCTATATGATTGTCACTTTCTCAAGCCGAATTTGCTGGACATCAATTTTTGGCCGAAGGTTGGAAATTTTCTTAGCTAAACCCTTTAGCTGATCCATTGCCTTTTCTAGTTTTACCATAGCTGCTGCTAATTTCTTCTTGTTTAGCTGCAATCGATGAACCTCGTCTTAGATTTTTTTTTTTTCACACACGAATTTCGAACTCCGTATGTTTACTTATTTAATTTTTTCTCTTTCGAAGGACCACAAATGTATAAATTTCTTTTCTTTAGCGAATTAAAATTACACACTGTTTGAATGTTTGTAAGACACTGAGCTTGTTTATTGAAAAGTAAGTACTTATAAACTAATTATAATAATCTTAAATCTAATCTAGAACTAATAGCTACCTACTGGCCGCACACATGCGTATCAGTTCTTAGAGCAATAAAAGACTTTCTTTTTTATCTATGTTTTATTACCATCCTAAACTAATAAATGGATGATAATAAAATCTACGCACATAAACTGCCTGTAGGAGATTGTCTTATCTTTAATATGTGTTTCTTTGTAACAAGGGATGGCTAAATACTAATGAGTATAATGGAAAATTCCCACATTTGGTTCAAATCTGTTATCATAAACCAATAATTTCCTAAACATGCTATTAGGAATTTCCAGTATCCCTTATTCTAAAAACACATATTAAAAACCACATGTTCATATTTGAACAATGTGAGCCTGTGCAAACATGAGCAACGATATGAAAATAAATAAATTGATAATATTTTTCATTAATTTTGGTAAACTATTTATTTTAAACTTGTGTTTATTTAATCATTTTCTATTAGGTATTTGTAATTTTAAAAGTATATGAATTTTAAAAATTCACTAAACCAGAATTTGAATGAGTTTGTTCACAAGGTACAATTTTTATGGAATTATTTTAATAAGTTTAACTCTTTCTCTTCAACGAAGTTAATAATAGAACCAAACTGAATTATTAATACACGACTCATCAGATTTTGTACGTATTTATGCATTCTAACGTTATGGCAGTCTCTGGTATAATATAAAAAACATATCGATTTCCACATACCACCACTATGCTATGAAGGGCTAATAATACGAATTGTCTTTTGTCATTAAATAAAACACATTTTTTCACTTAACAGTTTCAAATATTTTTTGGAAAACATGTCTGTCATTTTCTTAAAAATTTTTAATAAATATTGAAAATTTTTGTGTTTTTTTTGGGGCTTGCAAAAAAACGAATATTGAACATCGACAAGCTTGTTTATATTTATTATTAACCCATAATGTTATGTCTACAAAAATTCTAAATAGATATATATATTAAAACTTCAATTAAATAATTTTGATAAACTCGGCGAAATAAAATATACACAGTAGGGAGGGTCGATTTAAAAATCGCTCAACGGTTCAAGGAAAATCGTATTCTAGGGATCAAAATAAGAAACTTTGTCGAAAGAACTATACCTCTAAAACGAATTCTGATGTTCCGACTTTTGAACCGGTAGGGTGAAATTTTGAAAAATCCCACTTTGACCCATTTAGAGTGCCCCAATCGAATCCAACCCAATCGAATATGTTTATACTCTATTTCTTCCGGAGAAGAAATAGAGACCCTAATCTTGGAAAGACTACTCCTACTTTCTGAGATATCTCTATCCCGAGATTTGTACATTTGCTAAAAAAAAACACGGCTAAAAAGGCCCTCTCTTAACTTAAATTTTAACCCCTAGAATGATGATTTATGCATTAATCTGCTAGCGCGTCTCCCGGAGAAGAAGTATTTCACATAATCTTGGAGAGATTCCTCCTACTTTCTGAAATATCAAAGTGGGCTTTTTCAAAATTTGACCCTACGGGTCAAAAGTCGGGACATCAAATTCGTTTTAGAGTTATGGTTGCTTCGCAAAGTTTCTTATTTTGATCCCTAGAATACAATTTTCCTTGAACGTTGAGCGATTTTTTTGCCTCCATACAAATCGACCCGGCCTAATACACAGTTTTTCCAAACTATCTAGCAAAACTAACAACGCCGACCTACCAAATGAACTTATTTAAGATATTTCAAATGTTTTTAACAAATGAAACTGAAAATAATAAATGTTTTAGTATTACGATTCCTAATAATACAAATTTTAGATGTCCAGCTTAAAAGTGGAGAAATAGTATGAAAAACTATGTTCAAAGTCATACAAATTACTATCCAGTGCATTCTGAATATATTATTACAAAAAAATTAAAACGAAATGGTTGAATAGAAATTTACAATTAATATTTTAACAAACGTACATAAATTCAAATTTACATAACATTGCTTAAGATTTTCATTTTGTTACCTTTGTTTTGCACAGCCTCATATTGCGAGCTTCCATTTTTTCATTTTCCCAGTTAATTATTTTAATCCTATATACTCTATATAATCAAAATCTTTTTTCAATCATACCTGACAGGTAAACTATTTCAAATCGAAGATATACGTATGTTTTGTTGACACTGTATTTGAAATACTATATTGGTCTTGTTAATTTTTCAACATTTCGTTGTTTCATTTATAAAAATTTCCTTAAAATTGTTGATATTTAGAAACTTGAATTTTCTACTTAAATAATTTGCAGAGGATAAAATTATATAAAAATCAATCCAATTACATAATATGTAAAAAATCGCATTTTTTTGAATTTTTATTTTTGGGAATTGTGGAATTTTTTTTAATTCAACAATATGAAAACTATGACCGAATATTTTATTTGCAGTAAGCAATCCCACACTTAGAATTCTATGTAGGCAAGAACCACTGCAAATGTAGTTAAAAATAAATGAAATTTCACTTAAAGAAAGAACGACTTACATTTCAATAAATTCAACTAACATGGTCATTTGTTTTTTAATGCTCTAAAAATGAATCACAATTGGCAATAAAAATGAACCACATATGTTAGTTAAATATAAACAAACATTTATTTTTTTAATTACAAAAAACTACTGTTGAAAATGAATGTAAAATCATAAAACAGTCATTTGATGTGGTTGCTTTTTAAATGAACTACAAGGTAGTAAAAAAATTTAATTTGTTCTACAAATGATTGACATTTACATTAAAAATAAAGAAACTGTATTACAACCCAAACAACTACATATTTTTAAAGCAGAAGTTCCCTGAGTGCACAACTCCCAAAAGAAGTGGAAGAGACTATCCATATGTTGGAATATCTACAACCGCTTCCGCTAACTAATTGGCGGATGTGCACAATTTTAACGTGGGATTAAATTGATATTTGCCTTAAAAATATGGCAACTTTAAGCGGCTGGGGGGAAAAGTATATATAAAATTTTTGCAGCTCAACCCGTTTTTATATAGAAAGACATTTCAGAATAGTATGCACACTTTGTATGTTCACAATGACAATATTTATCTGAAGGTAAATATTGTCTGCGTTTTGGGTAAAAAAAATTGCAAAAATTTGTTTTTTTTTTTAATTCTACTTCAAACGAATGTAGTTTTAGAGGCCGAACAAGTTATTTCATGCGTTTTTTTGTTTATTTAACCAAGAATTTGCTTGGTTAAATAACCAACATTTAAAAAAAATTAAATTGGCCCGATTTCGTCCCGCTATTCGCAAAAGCTGGACCTGAGTCGGACCAACTTTGGAATATCACATTTTCAAAATGGAAATGAATATTATTTGTTTGTCTCACTAGCGGATTACAAATATGTTAATTTTTAAAAAATCCGTATTAGATGTTAAAGCTTCCAGACCCCCTGGTCATCAAAACTTAAGCTCGATATTACGTCTCTTATGCCTGGTCCAAATTTCATTGCAATCGGACTTCTAAGTAAGAAATGACATAATTATTTCCAAGCATTTTGTAATATACTCGTATCACAATGTGCGCTGGCAACAAGTGCTTTCGCAATCCCAAAGTGATAAATTCATCAGACAAAAAGTTGTGGGAAAACACTGGGTAAGCAAAATTTCTAACGGTGGCAAAATGTTGGCAAAACCATAAAATTGGTGGCCTAAAAATAAATTTTCGAAAAAAAAATTTCAAAAAAGTTAACTTATAATTTTGTTGGTCCGGATTCGAACCCACATGATTCGGATTCTGCCCACAGATTGACAGCCAACAGCTCTACCCACTGAGCTAAGAAGAAATATTAAAACGTTCGCAAATGATAACTGCATTGTAATCATTGGTTGCTCAAATATATATATATATTTTTTCACCTCAAACTTTCTTCACCTCGAATTTTGTTTACTACAAGAAACAATTTATAGGTATAGAGGGAAAAAAATCACTCGACGCAGTTCTTGCGGAAATTTGTTGGTGGAGCAAAAACTTGTGTGAAGATGATGATGTAGTGGAAGACGGAGATGAGTCAGAAAGAGAACCCGAATTTCTTTACACATCGGACTCTGATAGTGAACCAACAAATGAATATGACATGATTCCCTAGAGCAACCAGCAGCAAAACGACCTCGAACTATATATATATTTTAGTATGGTGAAAAAGTATTCAAAGTGAAATATTCAATACTAGTTCACCTCTATGTTTTTGGTTACAAAATGAAAACAGTTTGAGGTGAAAAAAGTTTGAGGTGAAAAAAAATAAATTTGTTGAAAAAAGTACTTGAGGTGAATATTCAACACTATTCACCTCTATATGTCTGGTTACAAAATGGACAAGTCACGTAATTTAGTAAAATTCGCACATTTGTATGAAAAATTTTGAGGCAGCCTTACATTTGCACTCATAACTTTTGAATCGCTGGACCGATTTCGCTAATTTTGAACATCACACTTCTAAAGAAGCTACCAAACAGTCTCTGTGAAAATCAGCATCCTCGATTTCGTCGTTATTGCATTTTATTTTTTACAAATTTCAACATTTTATTTTCATCCATAGTAAAAAAAGAGCAAAAATATACTAAAAAGGAGTCAACTTCAAAAGCCTATAAAAACAAAACAAGAGTAAAGATTTCAAAACCCTTTGGGGGTTTTAGTCTACTAATGGTCTACTTTCATTTTCCGTTGGAATGGTCCGGGATGTCTGACATGAGACCCGAAATTTGTTGCACAGTGTTATTGAATGATGACTATATTTTGTTGGCTGCAATGGAAGCCAAGCCAATTTATTTTCTGTGTAAAAAAACAAATAAATTGACATGTACTCAAATCCAAAACCATAACAATTGTCAACACAATCACATTTTTGGTTTAAATCTCTCATTAAATAAATAACTGAATTAACTTTATAGTTTTCTTGTATTCTGTTAAGTCTTATTTTGTAAGAAAGTTTTATTTAATTAGTGCAAGATATCATAAAACTTAATGAAAATCAACAGAGAAACAAAGTTGTTAAATCTCAAATCATATTCTGTTGAAAATTGTTTAATGAAAAACTAAACTTTTCAAATGTAAAATCAATATAAAACATACCCAGGCAGAAATTCATGGAAGGAAAAGGAAATTATGCCCAAGTGCTTGTCCAGTACTGTTCTAAAATTAAGCAAATACATGTATCACTGTTATCAGTTTTATATTGATAAAACATTTTTATAATTATTTGGTGTCAGCAAAACCAGCTGTTCAACTCAAGTTCAGACTATTTAATCGCAACATTGCAAGTGTTGGCGACCCCATTACCACATACATTACAAAAAGGCACAAAAAAGTGGGTATCCATTTTACTCTCTCTTATAAAAAACACAAAATATTGGGGTACCTATTACATTTGGGACATCGCCAATTAAAGTAATGTTGCAAGTAAACATTTAGAACCCAGTTTTTGTTTGGCTATTATGTTTTCCGAGACTTTTCCTTGTATATATTTTTGCCTGGTTATATATGTATATAAGTGAAGCTATAAACATGCAACCCATTATATGCTTTCGTATCGTGATATTTTGTTGCAGAAGTTTAATTTGTTGTAAATTGTGATAGATTTCATTTCCTAAAAGCTTATATATTTCTTGAATGAATATGGAGTGACTGATTATTTAGAAAATTCGCATACACTGTTAGCGTAATTCAGTTGTCGGAATATTATTAAATGTCAATTAAATTAGTTGGCCATAATCTGTAATTGCAATTAGGGTAGCAGAATAAGAAATATGTAAGCTAACTGAATTCGGTTAAATTATCATATCATTTGTGGCAATAATAATATTTTAACAGTGTAGATATTTGAGTAGTACTTATATAAACGAAGGGCTTAGTGTAAAAACTTGATAAGACATATTTTAGTGCAAGTTTGTTTTCGTCTTTAAAAGTTGAAAAAAATACTAAAATATAACTTTTGCAGGACGTTTATACGTTATGTACTTTTAATAATTGTTTAAGGAAAACTTCTATTAAATATTAATCAATGGATGTCTAGAAAACAGCGAAAATCTATAAACCAATAAATGTGGCTTATCAAGTCTGTACACAAAGCGCTTCAAATTTGGAGTGAAATGTGATATTTTCTGGTTCATTGTTTTAATATATTTGATAAATTCAGTTCAAATTAAGATATCAGGTAAAGCATATTATTATAATGCCATACCCGGTTAACATTTACTGAACAAATGATACATGTAGTTTTTAAATGTCCCAGAAAAACTTTGCTGATGTGTGTGATATGCATTACCTTTTAATGTATAATCCTCACATGCATCATTATATTCCACAAAATTTAAAGAGTTACCGCTAATGTACTACATAATGCATTACTTGGTAATGAATACCTTCAGCATTATTTCGAAACACACACATACATAAAGTCAGCTGCGGCAACAGAAAAATGTACCTACATTTGCGCCAGCAGAATTTTCAATTAAGTTGAGAATTATGTTGTGCTAAATTGATACTGCTAAATATACGCAACAAATGTCAAAACAACGAAATATTTTGTATAATGAAAAAAAATTTCGTGTATTTTACGAAAGTTTTTGTTATATTGACATGTTTTTCGTATATTTTATGCATGGATTATTCTCCAAACACTTTTTAAAGTCAAGTGTTATTAAATAATAAATAAACTGGTATAAAATGGTCATAAAATATTTCCACCTGAATCAAAAACTTGTCTCTGGGGCACCCGATATTTTGACAATAAAAATCACAATTAATATAATGTGCTCTCAAACCTACGTATAGGATTGACAACAAAAAAGACGCAATGAAAGGCAGATGCAAGACTCAGAAAAAATGTTGGGAGTGGAAAATGTTGGGGGTTTAACATATTGTGGGTATTACAGTATCGAGGGTATGAAATTTTAGTTATTTATGCTACATACCGTCGGAAAGGTAAATTTGTTTAGTTTCTCAGTAGGACTTTTATTTTTAAGGTTTTATCACACTTACACACAAATAGGAAATAATTCAAAATAGTGTATATGTTAAAAATTGAAAAAACTTTGTCTTGAGTCACAAAACATTTCTTTTGATAGATATCCCACTTGCATCCCACTAAGCGACCAAAAAGCTCTTAAAGGGAAACCCCTAAGCTTTCTTTTGAGAAAAAAAAATATAATAAAAACATGGGCATATTTTGAAAAAAAAAGTCAAAAAATTTTTGATTTTGAAAAAAAATAGTCAAAGTTTTTTTAATATTTGTTTTCGAAAGATTGAAGAAACAATATGTAAAAGTTACATGGATGAGAAAAAACATCTGTTTGCCCAAAATGCCAAATTTTGCACCCGCTCTAACTCAGAGAGTTCTTGACCGTCTTGTTGACAAATTGTGTCTAAAGTACTATCCAATAGAACTAACATTGTGCAAATCGGAAGACATCGGTTTTCAAAAGTCGGGTCACTTGAGATGAAACGCCACATATATATATCATTGTATTGTACTAATTCTTCCCAATTATTAGATTTGGAAATTTGTACACATAACTATATTGACTGTTTAATCGAAGGATTTACACAAGTTGTCCAGGATGCTGTAATTGCTAGTGTTCCTACTATAAACGGTATCCAATGTTTTCGTTAAAAAACTACCACAGTCAATTTTTAATATTATCAAACTAAGAAACTGCCACGTCGAAATTGGATAAGACAAAGAAATCCTCTTTTAATTCCCAAATGCTGTTTTTAAATAATGTAATTAAAGATCGTATTTGTCAATTTAGAAATCAACAATGGAATCTCTCACTGGCAAGTTTACCCAAAGATTCGTCTAAATTTTGGAATATATCCAAACTTCTTAAAAAGAAAATTAAAGGTATTCCGCCTCTTAAACAAAATGGCGTCACTTATTTAACAAATAACGAAAAAAACAGAAATACTGACTCAAAAATTTTAAATTGAATCATAATATTTCATCCAACTTAAGTGATGCAGATACCGAAAGAGTCTATTAATATAATTGATACCACAAACAAACCTTAAACAGTAACCACCGATATTGTTAAGGCAATTTATTAATATTCTTGAAAAGATTATAAAGGAACACACAGTCAATTTTATTGAAGAAAATACTATTTCTACCATCTCAACATTTGGTTTGCGCGCAGACACGATACTATACAACCCCTGGTATGAATTAAAAATATCGTTAAACAAAACTCAACTCAGGAAAATCCACTGGAATGATTTTGATGGATGTAAAGGCAGCATTCGACTCCGTTTGGCATGATGCCCTAATTCATAAATTGTTGACTGTAGGTTTGGACATTACTGTAATAAAAGTAATAAAGAGTTTCTGTCTAATATATCCTTTAAAGTTCACATTGGAATACTTCATCTCAAGCTTATGACATTTCAGCAGGATTTCGCTCATGGGCTCATGTTTATCTCCCATTTTATACAACATTTTCACGTACGATTTTCCAACTCTAATTGGTTGTAATTCTTCTATTTTTGCTGATGATACAGCTATCCTTAGTTCGGATACTTTAGGAGTAATATTGTTAGGAAGTTAGAATCATCAGTAAATCTTGTAATAGACTATTTTAATAAATGGAAGATAAATCCTACTAAAACTCAATGAATATATTTTACTAGGAAAGGAAAAACTGTTTTTTACCACAAACCTCTGTTAAAATTAACGATGTTTATATTCATTGGGAAGATAAAGTAAAGCATCTTGGTGTTTTACTTGACAAAAAGTTACTTTTCAAACGAACACATATGCTATACTATTCACAAAATTACTACAACAACAAAAATAATGTATCCTCTGATTAACAAAAATTCTGATTTGTGTATAGAAAATAAGCCTTTAATACTATATTCCTTCCAATATTGTTCTATGTCGCTCCTGTCTGGTATACGTCATCTAAATGCCATCTAAAACAACTGCAAATAAGCCAAAACAAAATTCTTAAAATGACGTATTACTTGCCTTTTCTCTTTTCGACATCAACGCTACATTCTATGTCCAACATAAAATATGTTAATGAAAAGCTTCAAACATTATATCAAAATTTTTCAAGTCGTTGTAGATACTCTAGCTATCCACATATTAATGAACTATGTTGATAAAATATTTATCTAACTCTTTTACCTCATAACAACCTTTTCTTATCTCACAGGGTTTTTTCCTAAATATTTTTTCCTATATACAAACTAAAATAATTTATTTGATAACTTGATTTATAGATTCGGTATGCAAATATTTAAGTAGAAAAATTTATATTAATTGATCTCTTAAATTTAAGAAATTAAATTATTGTAAATATTTATATTAATTACTCAATAAATAAATATAAAAAAAAAAAAAATATATCATTGTATTTTAACGTTCTATATTAGCATATCTTGTATATCTGATAATATGAAATATAGACCATATATTCTGCCATATATGATCATATGTAATTGAATACGGTGCAATTAATCAAAAATAATTAATTAATTAATTAAATATTACCCTAACCGAGCACTAGCTACTATGGCCTTCGGCGCGTTGTAGCGAAACCAGACCAGTGCCTCTGGTGGAATCGAACCCCGACCCCCGCACTGATAAGCCAGCATGCTCCCACTGGCCTACCGGGCGCACTAATCAAAAATAATTGTATGACTTTTATGGCAAAAA
>JAEKOY010000880.1:0-17270 GCA_021234595.1 Delia radicum | reverse complement strand
TAAATTTTTTGTAAATATAATTTCTATCTAGCCAGTGTCATAACTTTTCGGAAAGTATATATTATAAAAACTTTTTCTCTTATAACATTTTTGTTGAAAACATAACGGTTATTTTCGGTCTCTGTTTTCATTATAATTATTTTTATTTTATTATTTTTTTTTATTTATTTAATAGACATATTAAATATATTATTAATATTCAAATATTTGTTATAAATAAAATATGTCTATATATGGCATAACTTATTGTTGTAAGCCAGATTGGCAATTTTAAAGCTGATTACAAATTCTTTAAAAGATTTAATAGTTTTTTAAAAACATAATTTAAAAAAAAATAGTAATATTAAAATTTGTGTAATTTAAAGTTAGCAATAATATTCGTTTTTATAGCGTATATTACCACAGATTTATAACTCATTAATTTTATAATTTCAGGATTCAATTCAAAAATTTTATATACACCCAGGTGAAAAAGGGATCGTATATGAACATATATGATCATATATGGGATTGTATATGACCATATATGGGTATAGCTGGTCATATATGTTCATATATGGTTCGATATATGACCATATATTATCTCATATATTTAAATATATGTTCGGATCCGAAATTTGAGGGTATATGGTCGTATATGATAATATATGTTCATATATGCACATATATGATCCATATATGCTCATATATGATCATATACGACCATATACCCTCAAATTTCGGATCCAAATATATATGGTCATATATTGAACTATATATGGACATATATGGCCAGCTATTCCCATATATGATCATATACAAGCCCATATATGTATATGTGTTCATATACGAATCAATTTTCACATGGGCATTTATTAATTTCAGTTTTCTGTCAATTTAATTTTTTTAGCTTCCATCAAGTGAATACAATATTTTTTAAAAGTGACAAGAATACTGTTTATGGCATTATGTATATGTTTTTTTAAAAGGAAAGAGAAGAAAAGCAAGAAAGTGTTTCCATATATCGTATAACAAAAGCGGGGGTTTCAGCATAGTAAACGATTTAAAGGCAGAAGTCGAATTGGTATTTTAAGGAGATTTTTGATCAATTACCATCAGCACGGTACCCATTTCTGACAATGACATCAATAGGGTAACTAGCATCCGATAACAGATTTTTTAAGTATTCTGCCTCGGCATTATAGTATGCAACAACTTTATCCATTGTCCATGCGTATTTCTTGTCGTTTATAAAAATACAAAATTCACCCATCCTGACCTTGCAATTCTTTTTAAGCTTCGAAATATTTCTATTTACTTTTCTTAGATTATATCGAACATTTTGTTCATTCTTCGTATAATCCATTTGTATAAATATATCTTTATCTTTAACTTTTTCCTTGGCAGCTTGTATAAATATATCTTTATCTTTAACTTTTTCCTTGGCAGCTTAAACATTGACGGCTTGGAAATTGGATTCTAATGAAAATAACTACGTATTTCGTTTGGAAGCCTACGAGCAGTAACCACATTTGCATTTACACCAAGCACATTAGAACTCAGCTGAGTAAAATTAGTTTTAAGCGGTGGTTATATTTTTACTTTTTATACCATTAACAATAATGTTTGCAGATCGTGTCTTATGGTCAATTTGTTCGATGCGGGATGTAAGCTTCACAATTTCGTTTTTTAATTGTTGGTTTTCTTCCCTTAGTTTTATTATTTCGGCTACTATAGGTCCAAGATCATATTTTTTTTAGCAACATCTTGCAACTTTAAATCCAATATATTATACAATTTTTCCCATGAGAATACATCAGAAGGAGCCTGTTGTGTCATTATTTGTTTGTGTTTGTTGTTCTTTTTTAGTTGTTGTTTAGATGTTAACTGTATTGTACGTTTGGAACTCATCAAATGGGTACTAATTAAACGGCACCGTGAAATAACTCCCAAAAAAAAAAAAAAAAAAATAAATAACTCCCAAAAATTTTCCATATAAATTGGGATTTATTTCACTATGAAATAACTCCCAATGCGATAGGACTTATATCACAGTCTTCTTCTAGACATTATTTCATTATGAAATAACTCCTAAATGAAATAATTCCCAACCAGGTTTTGTTGAGAGTTATTTCATTCCTTTTTGGCATTGGGAGTTATTTCAATTTTGTTGGGACTTATTCCATTTTATTTTTAAATGTGATTTTATCGTTGGTAGTTATTTAATTTTGTTGGGAGTTATTTCATTTCTTTTAAAATTACATTTTGGTAAATTGTATGCATTTGTAACAGTCCTAAAAAATTGTCGTAAAGTAAATAATAGCAATCATTGTATTGTATTTTAACAAAAGGAAGTCCATGGACATTATGTCACTTTTTGGGTGACATACGGAGGGAATTATTTCCTTTTTTTTGGGACTTTTTCATAAGGAGTTGTTTCATTCTTTGTTGGGAGTTATTTTATTACTATGAAATAACTCCCAAATGTTGGGGCTTATTTCATTTTTTCTTTGGAAGTTATTTCATTTATTAATATTGGGACTCATTTCATTTTTTTGGGACTTATTTCATTGGGAGTTATTTCATTGGGACTTATTTCATTGGGAGTTATTTCATTGCGACTTATTTCATGTGGGAGTTATTTCACGGTACCTAATTTAACAGCTGTTATAATTAAAATATGTTACAACAACAATAATGATACAAAAACAAAGACAATCAATCGTAGATGCAATTGTTAAAATAATTTTAAAAACTTTTTAAAAATTTATGTACTCCAACAAATAACAATGAAGCAGAAGTCAAAATTACAATAATCACACGTTTTATATCGATGCATATAAAATATTTTTTTTTTTTACTATAAAAATCGAATATAAAGATCACATCTAAAGTTTAGAACTTTTTGACACTTTCAGAATAGTGATGCCAATTAATTTTAGTATATTTTCCCATAAAAATCGTAATAACTATCCAAATACTCCTATTTTTAATAATATATGCACGTGAATTCTGAAATACAAAATTTATTTCAATAGCAGCATATTTTTAGACAACAAATGGGATGCTTTTATATACATGCCTAATATAATATCCATAATAACAACTAAATTGCAATCTGTTTTTGAATATATTTGAATAATATAAATACCGTTCGTGGTACACACAAATACAAGAAAGCCACTTTAAGGAGATAACACAACATAAATATCAATATATAGTATGCGTATACACATCGAAGCTATTGTTTAGCATATTGTTCGCTTTAGATATTTTTAGCATAGCCGCAAAAAATTCAAAATATATGATAGATTTTGAACTCTGCATTTAACTCTTTCCACCAATATCAAAAAAGAAAAAAAGGTTTGTTTTTGGTGTTGTAAGTTGATGATATCTTAGCTTTCTCATTTCTAAAATATTAGATATGGAGAAAAGTAAATTCATATAGAAAAGTAATTTTACTTTTAAAATAGTTTTAAAATGAAAATGAAAATTTATTCAAGTTCAAGGTCATACTCTATATTTCTTTATTAGGATATTGTCCTAACAAATAATCTATAGAGTTTTTTGTTTTCAATTTATTAATTGACTACTTTCAAGAATTTGTTGATGGTTCCATTTCGGGGATTTTCTAGGTCCCCATCATCAGAACAAGTTTAGAAAGCAGTGGCAACCTCATTCACAAACTCAAACACTTATATATGCCATTTGTTAAAACAAATGAGAATTAAGTTGAGAATGAAAATAAAATTTCCACTAACAATTAAAAAATTTAAAACATTTTTTAGGTTAGCTCTCGTTTAAAAATAATTAAGATTGAAAATTATGGTTCCAAGTACCTAAAAAAAAACAATTTTTTTAAGTTTTTTTTACCATTTATTGATTTTAAATGTATGAAATTGAGAACATTTTATGAAACAACATCAACAATAAACTATTTGCAACAAAATTTAATTGACTACAACAATTTAAAGTGATTTATAATTTTTTTTTTTTTTAATAAATAAATTTTTCATGATTTTTTCAATTTTCATTTCCTGATTCTTCTATATCATTATCTTCCTCTTGCAAATTCCAACAAATGTCACCTAAAAGTGAATATCGCATTCCGCCCATTTTCAGTTCGACTACCAATATTTGTAATTGATGGACTCGTACAAAATTTGAAGGCTATATAGCTAATATAGAACCCTAGATATTTAATATTAATATTAATTTTGTATATGAGCTTAATATTCACTTTGTATGGGAGCTGCCACGCCCACTGGTATGATCCCGCCCAATTTTCCCATGACTATTCATAATATAATCAACGTGCACAAATTTCTAAGACTCTGGCTATTATAGAACTGTAGATATATGATATTAAATATTTACTTTGTATGGGAGCTGACACGCCCACTAGTCCGATCACGCCCATTTTTCCCATGACTATTAACACTATCAAATAATCAACGTGCACAAATTTCTAAGACTAAGACTATTATAGTACTGTAGATATATGATATTAAATATTTACTTTGTATGGGAGGGAACCATAATTTTCAATCTTAATTATCTTTTAAACAAGAGCTAACCTAAAAAAACGGTTAGCACCACAGGATTCAGCGTACTCGAATTAGGTTTACCCACCGGGTGCCCCGTTTGTTACAAAAAAAAGTGTCCGATTCGAGCACAGTGTAATTATAACAAACTATTGTTTTAAAATATTTGTTTACATTTTCATGCCAGTAAAAGTTTCTTTAGTATGCAACATAATAAAGATAAATGTAACATAAATCCATTTTGTTTTAAATATTTCCAATATACTTTTTTTAAAGGTTTGGTTTAAATTTTCAAAAACTTACATTCTCTGGAAAACTCTACAAGCAAAAGTTATAAGACTACACCATTTGCAACATGAATTGAGAAAGTTAAATTGAGAAAATTCTAAATGAAGGTGTGATTTTGCATTTGAATTTAAGAAAAATCCAAATGAAATTGCGATTTTCCATTTTAAATTAATTTAAGATCTAAATAAATTTAAGATTTTCCATTTAAAATAGAGAAAATTATAAATGAAATTGAAATTTTCTATTTTAAATTAACAAATTTCAAAATGAATTTGAGATTTTCTATTAGATTTTTAGAAAATTCCACTTGATATTGTGATTTTTCATTTTAAGTTGGGAGAATTACAATTTAAATTAAGACTTTTCATTTGAAATTAGAAAAATTTAAAATGAAATTGTGATTTTCCATTTGAAGTTGGGAACATTTTAATTGAAATTGTGAACATTTTAATAAATTCACAAAAGTAGAGGGTGTTTTATAGAGGTATAGAACTTTTAAATGGAATAAAACAAAGATGATTTTTTTAAAATCACATGAAATTTACTTTATTCGAAACATAATCTTCTGGCATTATAATTTAAATATGTCTTCTGGCATACGACCGCAACGGCTGGCTCGGACGTAGTCTAATCGGGAAGTCCAATTTTCGATGACCTTTTCCGTTATTTGTGGCCGTATATGTGTTGTCCTCCAAATGGTCAATCATTTCGGGCTTGTCGGCTAAGACTAGCGACTTCACATATCCCCAAAAAAAATAGTCCAGCGGCGTTAAATCGTACGATCTTGGAGGCCAATTCACTGATCCGCAATGTGAAACTATGCGGCTACCAAACGTTTCCTTCAATAAATGAATTGTGGCACGAGCTGTGTGATATGTTGCGCAGTCTTCTGCACATCATGGTTGTTTAATTGATGAATGAAAAAGTCAGTAATTTTTTAAAGAAGTACGGACCAATGATTCCACCAGCTCGTAGAGCACACCAAAGAGTCAGTTTTTTATGGATGTAACTGTGTATCAACATACACTTGAGGATTATCATCAATCCAAATACGGCAGTTTTGCTTAATGATGAATACATTTAACCAAAAATGCGCTTTATCGCTAAAATAAATTTGCGTTGTTCAGGCGTCAGTCTATTCATGTTGAAATGCCAAACCAAACTAAACATAATACACTTGACAGCTAATAAAATGGCCGCCAGTTACAAAGTGTTGCCAACTTAAAGGTCTATACCTGTATAAAAAACACCCTTTACTACATGACATTACGATTTTGTTTGCTTTGAAATTTGTCAGATATTTCACAAATATTTGACACATACACTCAAAAATGATTGAAAAAAAAATTGCTAATATTAGCAAAATCTTTTACTGAAAATAAGCGAGCTAATTTTAATTTTTGCAATAAGAAAAGGGAAACATAAAAATCTACCTAAGATGTCTTTCGCTTGAGTCTGTCTGTATATCTGTTTTCAATTTGACCACACTAGATTATTAATCTCTATAAACATTTAGTTTAGAAATACACATTTAATCTTTATTAAATTAAAAATTTTATTTTGTCTTTTATTTAATTACTTTCACAAGCCGGTGACAACGCAAAGTTGTTTTAAATCACAATTTTGTTTTATGTATGAAAAACGGATGCAAAAATCTTCCATGCTTGATTTTATTATATATCTTACAAGAGTTGTACTATTTAGTATAATTTTTCTTCCTCTTTACTATATCTCGACATGCCGCGACAGCTACTTCATTGTGCGTATATCTTTAATCTGGTTGTCGTACATACTATTAATGTGCA
Source organism: Delia radicum (assembly GCA_021234595.1). NCBI lineage: Eukaryota > Metazoa > Arthropoda > Insecta > Diptera > Anthomyiidae > Delia > Delia radicum. The sequence goes on along the minus strand of JAEKOY010000880.1, from coordinate 10,654 downwards.
CAATTTTTTTACCAAAATAAATAAGTAAAACATTATTAATATAATAATAAAACATTAGTTTCAAAACAGTTAAGTGCTGAGTAAGTACAACTAAAATGTTAGCTGAAAACATTATTTTAGCAAAAAATTTGCTGAAAAATAGTATACCTGATTTACAAGACGTTCTCTAACTTTTCTACTAACTTATTTTTTTGAGTGTAGTTTTGTAAAAAATTCAAAATAGCATGAAAAAAACATAAAAATTTTTCTACATGTCAATATTAAAATTGAATTATTTTGAAAACTAGCAGGCAGATTTTAATGGTTGGTGGCTTATTTAATGCTGTTGTGCTCTAGTTTTTCTAAATGAAATCAAATATCTGTGTAACCGTTTTGTTATAATTTTTATTTTAGTTTTTAACATTTGCATGTACACACACTTTACAAAAGAAATACTGAGATTTTTAGGGTGGGACGCCGATGAGGGATGGTTGTTTCCAAAAATTACCACAAAAATTTGATTTTTTTTACGTTGCTTGTTAAAAATATTTTTAAATATATAAAGGTTTTTATATATTTTTAAGTATTTGAAAACTTTAACAAGCAAATTAAAAATTGTTGTAGTATTTTTTTGAAAAATTCTTAAAAAAAATAGAAGTGCGTGTAGACGCTGATGTATGATTTTTATTGTTTGGTGGGTTCGAATGTGGAAAACGCACAAACGAAATTTAAAAAATAAAATAAAAAACATTAAACAAATAGCAAAATAGATTTTAAAATATATTTAGAAAAGCTAGAGCACAAGAGCATTAAATAAGCTATTTATTATTTATTAAATAAGCATTCAAATCGGCCTTCTAGTTTTCAAAATAATTCAATTTAAATATAGACATGTCGAAAAAATTTTTCAGTTTTATTTTAAGATACAAATAACTTCTTTAAACATTATTTTTAAATTTTTTTTTTCAAAAATACAGGAAAAATTTTTTTTTAAAAAAGGATATGTCTGCCAAATTTCAAGGCAGACAAAAATCGTGGTGCCAATAACCGTTCGGTTGGACATAGAATGACTCATAAATGTCTCATAATATGGGCTCAGATATGTTTTCAAAATCATTATACGTATTCAGCTTTAAGAAAATATAGAAAAAACTCTAATATCTCAATAAATATTAAAATTAATTTTATATGATTCATAGAGCATCGTAGAACTTTTACACACTATATCTCGGCGAATAATTTGTTATAATATTATTATACTGGTAAAAAAGGTTATAGAGTTTTTTAAATATCTATTTATATTTTATAAACATTTTATTTCAGCTTACTAGCTTACCATTTGCATAAGCAGCATCAAATTGATTTGTGTTTTTGTTTTTTTTTTTGGGTGTTAAAAAGTATGATGACATACATCATGTGCATTTGAGATATAAAAAGTATATATTCAAGGTAACATATTTTATTGGTCATCCATTTTGTGTAAAACGCAAAATGGCGTTGACAAAGTCTTCAAAAAAATGAAAATTGTGATAAGAATGGCAAACCTAAATATAGGTGTTTTGAGCAGTATCAATTATTTTAAAAGAATTTTTTTTTTGTAACCATACTTCAAATTCAAACAAACATATCCGAAATGCTAAGAACACATGATCTTGCTACTAAAATTTTGCGTAACCGCTTTTTTGAAAAGTGACATTAACCACTATCATGCAAAAATACCAATTTTGTGCAAATTTTTTCGTCTTTACATTCTGATATTTCGTTGCATTTTTTGCAGCTCTTAACCGAATTTCGTATTTATGTTTAGGGTGTTCAGACTTGGGCGACGTCAATTACATTTCAAAATCCTTCACTTGTGAAATTTTTCTATATCATTAATAATATCAGACCTACACTCACACTTGTGAGCTTAATCGCTTCCTTGGGAAATTTGTAAAATGTTAAATATCAAACGTGGGGATTAGTAACAGCATCTGGGTATTTAATAACAGGGATATTACTCAATTATTTGTAATTAAACATAAAAAAGTAATTGGCCTATAATTAAATACACAGATATTGGAATTATGTCACATGTCTGGTATTGACAAAACTGAAAATTTTCCAAGGAAGCGTTTAAGCCCAAAAGTGCGAGCGTAGTTCTGAAATTATTAATGATATAGATGACAATATATTTACATAAGAAAAAACTATGGAATTTTAAGTAAAATGTGAAATTTAAAAAAGTTTTAATAAAACTTTATTGCGTTTGGTGCGGTAATTTTGTTAACGACAGAGAAAAAATAAGATCGTGGTTCTTAATATTTCTTCAGTGCCTACACTGATATTTCATGTAATTTTTGCTATTTGCAAATAATGCGGAAAGTTATAACCCTAATAATAACCTATAATATTTCAAAATTAATATTTAACCATGCTGCCATTGTATTAAAACAGCGTGCTTTGAGCAGAACGATTTGTTCTTCTGGGTCCTAATACATCAAAGTACTTTTTTATTTACTTTAGACACAATTCAGTGATGACTCAAACCAATTTGAAAATTTTTTTCACATTGAACACATTATCTGGGATGATTTTCAAATATTCTTGAACGAAACTATAAGTCTGTTTGACACTGAGTATATTTTCTCCCCAACCGAATATACATCATACTTTGTAAATTAATTATCCAACAACAATATCTTAATTGAAAGTCCACAATGAAATATACACTTTGAATTGTTTGATAAAGAATTAGAAAATTTTCAGTGTATAAGTATATTAAGAGGGAAATATTGAGTCTTTATAAATAATCCTAGTTTTGACTTTTAACGTGAAAACTTTAAAATATATGTTTATATTAAAAAATACACCATCCAACATACAAATGACGCTTTCCAAGCCAACGGAGCAGCTAAAAGAGGATGATACGCTATCCTCTTTTTGCTGCACCGTTGTCAAACTTGCAGTACAAATACAAAACTTTATAATACAATACTAGTACAAATACTAGTACAAATACACAATATACAATACTAGCCAAATGCAAAATTTAACAAATTTTTAAATGGGCGGTGCATGGTTAAATACTCAAATTTTTTTTTTTTTATAAACTTTTGAGAATATTATTTAATATTTAACTGAATTTGGCAAATGTGAAGAAAAAACCTAAAACTTACAACACTGACACTGTAAATAAATTATTCAGTTAACACAAGACAAAAGCGGAAAATAAACATAAATCGAATGTCATATATAAAATCAATTTTGGTGGATAAAGTGTATCATATCTGTTGATATGATCAAATGTCTCGCATTTTCCAAATTCAGCTAAATTACACACGAGGACAAAATCTTAACTTTTAAAAATTATTAATGTTATGACCACCAATTCTATATAATTCCAGTACGCTGATTTCAAGGACGTTCAGTATATATCGTATAATATGGATTTGGTAAGCATTAACTACATTTATATGCTTCCAAAATAGTGACACACAACAATAAACCAATTAGGGAACGCATTCTGTTGTGCTTCGCAAAATGCCTTCTTTGAAGCAGTGCACTATGCTTACAATGAAATAATAAAGAATGCATACTAGGAAGCATTAATTTTGTCAACATACGTATTGCCTAAGAAGGCATGAATTTATTGCTTCTAAGAGCACATGAAAGAAGCGCTTTTCCCTGTTTAAAAGAGACATACCAAGTCGGACATCGCGAACAAAAATCATGCCTTCTGGACTTGCTTTGGAAGCGCTTCGTAATTACGTAAGGCCTAAAATTTGCCAAAATTGAAAAATCGCCAAAATTTAAAAAAATTGCCAAAAATAAAAAATATCGCAAAAAAAATGAGAAAAATTGCTAAAAGTGAAAACATCGCCCAAAATAAAAAAATTTCAAAATTTAAATACGCCAAAATTAAAAAAAATCGCTTAAATATAGCGCTAAAGTTTAGTTGTTAGTTTTTGAAGTATAGGTGATGTTTCAAATATATACTCTTTTTTCTCTGCGATGCTTAGTTTTCGTGGTGCAAACAGCTTTCCTTTATAACTCAAAAAATAAAAGAGCTAGTTGAAAAATGTTTGCACAAGTGTTCAAAACTCTACCCCATTACCCCAATACCGGTCCAAATAAAGAGCATTTATTTGGAACATCATCTATGTTTCGAAAACTATTAAAGATAAATGTTTGTTGATTTTTTTCGATGTTAGCGATTTTATTATTTTTTTTATTTTAGGGTATTTTAAATTTTTGTCGATTTTTTTAAATTTTAGCAATTTTTTTCACTTTTCGCGATTTTCTTTAAATGTTAGCATTTTTTTAGGTTTTTAGTAGTTACACTCATGGGAAAAGTTCATCATATTTATAATATTATTTCATAAATCGATTTTCATCAAATATTCATCATATTTTTGAAGTTTTCATAAATACGGTGAAAAGTTTCATACAAAACTGTTATAAATGTTTCATATACCTTCATCATTTCATAAAAAACTTCATAAACTTTTAAAAATAACATAAAAATAATCTCGATGTATATAAAAACAAAAAACTAATAAAACTTTAAAAAAAAAACTTTAGCGTTGTATTGAAATTTTTAATTTTTATTTGAAACTTGGAAAATATTAAGTGTGTTCGATAACACACATTTTTAAAAATTTATAAAAGTTTTTACTGGAAGGTGTTCGTTAACACAAATACTCAGTAAAAAATAGTAAGAAGAGAGAGTAAAGTGACAGGTTGTTGACAAAAAACTTACAAGTTCTTACTGGATAAATTTTTGCCAGTAAGAATTTGTAAGAAAAAAAAACATATGATTGAAAAAATATGCTTGTATTTTTAGTAAACAAAAAAAAATATTAAATTAAATTTTAATTGTCTATAGATTCAAAGTGCAAAATATTAAAGAATTAACTATGGAAGAAAACTAAAAAAAAACATTCTAAATTATTTCTGGTCGACAATTTCAATTAACTTTTATCTTTTCCATAATGAACAGTTGATTTTTTTTATTATTTATTATTTAAAATCAGCTGTTTTATATATTTTACCAATTGTTACAAATTTTCCGTTCGTTTACTTTTTTGTAAATTTGTCTTACTCTCTGTAATTTTGTTACTGAGTAATTTTTACTGGACTTTACTGAGAAAGTAATCGAATACACTTATTATGTTCAATTTAGACTTTTTTAAACTCAAAAACTGACACAAATTATTTGAAATGCTGAAACGTCAATAACATAGTATTTAGTATATTCTAAATTTTAAATAGGATTTTTTAAATATAATATGAAACATTTATGAAACGTTTCATAAAATTTATTAAACATTTCATAAAAATGTATTAAACTTTCATAAAAATGTGTGAAACTGCTTCATCATATTTATGAAATATTAAATAGCATTTAAGAATCATTTTATAAAAAGTAATGAAAATTCTTCATCATATTTATGAAACATTTCATAATTATGAAGAGGCCAGTCATCAATTCGCCCTTTTATGAAACAACTTCATCATATTTATGAAGTGTTATATTGGATGAAAATCAATGAAGCTTTTTCCTTGAGTATTTACTGAATAATGTATGAAGATGTATGTATCCATGTAGGGACACACATACATATGCATAAACAGGTGCATGAACACATGCATGTGTAACAGGTACATTAACGCCATGTGGATGCATATATGAAAGTTTTTACCTGGGAAGGAAGGTTATTCATGAGATAATCTCCGATTTTATGAAATTTTAAGAAAATTTGTAGAAAAAAAAATTTTAAGGTTGGGGTGTCTTAGATTGTCGGCCATAGTTGGTATTCAATGGTTTAAAACTCAAAGTGACATATTTTTGTTTTTTGAATTTATTTTTCACTTTATCCAAAGAAGCTATAAATAAATGTTATATTTTCAGGTTGGAATTTTCAAAATCCATCTAATGGTACTTTCTTTGGTATATTTTTTTTTATTATATAGTTGTTGTTGTAAAAAATGTGTTAACCCTTATCCTGTATTTTGGGAAAATTTTGCCCAAAAGCGATTTTAACTCATCGCATCTAGCGTGTTTTTAATAATATTGGCCTGAAATTTCTTGACAATTATTTTTTTAGGTGTATTTGGCAGCGTTTTAAAAATTTTTACTGTGGCTCCACCAGAGGGTCCCCCATAACAAAAGTAACGAATCTTGTATTTTGGGCAAATTTTGCCCAATACGAAATTTCATTATTTCCGCAATCAGAAATTATAATGTGTGTTTTATTTTTCGTTTTTCCGGGAATCCCTGATCTCCACACATTTTTTTTTTGTTGATGTGGCAACATTCGCGACAATAACGGCTGCACTGTTTGTTTTGTATTTGGCAATTTGGGGAATCCCAACCTATTTTTGTTGCTCAAAAAACACTAGATAAAAAACATTCGACATTCATTAGTGCACATTCGATTGTATATGTGCGTAGTTGCTTCTATTGCAGTCAAGGTTTGTGAAGTGTGAAAGTCAAAATAAATAATTTTTTTACAAGAAGAAAAAAGGAAAAACACCATGTCCAAAAGGGTATGTATAGGTTATAAAAATCTTGGTTTTTTTTCCATAAAAAACATATCTATATGTTTCAAATTCAATTAGTCGGCCGTGCTAACTCAGCGCCAAATAGAAGAGCTGCTGAGCGAATCAGAAAATGAGGCTGAAGAGCGTACACTCGGCCATGAAAGCTCTTCTGAGATTTCGAAATTTCATCAGATCAAGAATCAGGGACATATATTGCCATATCTGAAGGAGAAAGTGTTTTTCTCCGATGCACAGCAATTTTGTGCTCCAGCGCAAGAAGATTTCCCATCTTCTGGTTTTCTTTCTAAGGACAAAAAAACAATTTGGTACGACAAATGTGACAGCTCATTAGTTGGTAGGAAAAGGGATGAAAATATTATTACTACTACTCCAGGACCAACTCAGTATGCAATTGCACGTGTAAGTGATATCAAATCCACATTTGAGTTGTTTATGACCAATGAAATGCAAACTATTATTATAAAGATGACAAATATTGAAGGTAATTTTCATCGTTTTTTCGAAAAACTAGCGCATAACAAACTAATTTATATGTACATTACTACTTTCATAGGTGTAAAAGTGTTTGGAGGAGCTTGGAAGGAAATTAACCATGCGTCCTTGAAGGCATATTTTGGATTACTGTTATTAGCTGGCGTTTATCGTTCTTGTGGTGAAGCAATGGAATGCTTATGGGACGATGTGAAAGGAAGGCCCATATTCAAAGCAACAATGTCGCTGCGTAGATTTCAAAATATTAGTAGAGTTCTTCGATTCGACGATAAATCAGATAGAGCGGATCGGCGGGCTCGCGATAAGCTGGCACCTATCAGAGTTTTATGGGACAAATGGGCTTATAATTTGAAAATTATGTATAATCCCAAACGACTGCGTGACAGTCGATGAGCAGCTAGTTGCATATCGTGGAAAAATGTCCATTTAGGCAATATATTCCTTCTAAGCCAGCGAAATACGGAATTAAAATTTGGGCATTGTGCGACTCTAACACCAACTATGCCTGGTCAATGCAAGTATATATTGGACGAAATCGTAATTGCGCTCCTGAAAAGAATCAAGGCATGCGAGTGGTACTGGAACTGTCAGAAGGACTTAAAGGGCGAAACATAACTTGCGATAACTTTTTACCTCACACGATCTTGCTGTTGAAGTTCTGAAAAAGAAAATGACTATAGTTGGGACTGTCCGAAAAAATAAGGTGTTTCTACCCCCACATATTTTGGACATGAGAATGAAACCTGCTTTGTATTCAGCGTTCCTATTTGATCATAAAAATAAGGTAACGTTAGTAGCGTAAGTTCCAAAAAAATATCGGTGCGTATATCTGATAAGCACATTGCACCAAGACGCAACAATAAGGGATAACCAGTTACAGAAACCAGAAATAATAGAATATTATAACAATACAAAGGCAGGGGTTGATACACTCGACCAACTTGTTGCCACCTATACTTGTAAGCGGAAGACCAATAGGTGGCCTGTAGCTCTATTTGCAAACATGCTTGATGTATCTGCATGCAACGCTTTCGTGATATGGACAGCAATAAATCCCGAGTGGAAGAAATCAAAGCATTTTCGTCGTAGACTCTTTTTGGAAGAACTAGGATTTGAACTTTTGGAAGAAGAAAAGCAGCAGCGTAAAAACTCAGCCATATGGTTCTGTCGCCAGGAAGCTACATCACCCGCAAGAAGAGAAAAATATAAAGAGAGGTCGTTGCCACTTCTGTGAAATAAGTCTAACAGTACTAAATATAATACAAAATGTATGAATTGTAACTTATTTGTATGTAAAAATCATTCCCGTGTAGAAATTCTGTGCAATTCTTGCAATAACAATTAATAAGCCTAATAAAATTGTATTGGGCAAAATTTGCCCAAAATACAAGATTCGTTACTTATTTTCTTTACAGGATGAGGGTTAATTTTAGGGTATTTTATATGGACATGTATAGTGGTACTATTGGCAAATTCTTATATATTCATCCTGATTAAGTTTAAGCGGACACGTATTTTTCTTTTTTTAGAAATTCTAAACTACATTATTTTTGCATTATGGTCGGAACCCTTTAGGCAATATGGATATCAAACTTCATATTTTTAAAAAATAAAAAAAAAAAAAAAAAGTCATAAAAAAATGTATTTTATGCGTACAGCTTATATTCTAATGTTAAAATCATATTATCCAAAATTTAAGCCGACTATTAATATTATTGTGCTACGGTACATATAAGAGATAATAAGTGTTTACTAACACTCATACGCGCCGTAGTACCTGCATTCTACATAAGTAAAAGATAGGCGGTTAACCGGTTAAGGCGTTATTCGAAAAATCTCTTAAATGGATTTTACGGGTTAATCGGGAAGGTAATCGACAAAATTGGTGATTAATCATTTAATATATATTTATTTGCTATTTTAGCCAATACAAATAACATCTTCTTTTTTGTTGTTTTAAAAAGTGCTTGTTGAGAATGATTCAAAGCATCCTTTAATATAAAAAATATTTTTACAAGAAAACTATAAAGTACTTGTAAATGTGAAAGAGGGGACAAAATTAAAAAAAAAAAAAACATTTGTAAAGAAACACACCAGTACACCCTAATTTCTAGTGGGTAAGAGTGAGTTTAAAGTTTGTCTGAAAGTTTTTTGTTCAAGAACTTTTCAACATTTTTTTGAATCTATTGAATGGATCACAACATAGCATTAAGTTTTACCCTAACTTTTAACCCAGAAACACAAGATTGCGCATATAAAAAATTAATATATTTGTTTCACGTTTTTTGTCCTTTATAATATGTTCAGGTTTCATTAAGATCTGCGGACTAAACAAAAAATTTGATTTCCGAAACAAAATCTTGACAATTAATAACACTAATACGTTATTGTTGTATTTCAATTTTGTTTATTTTTTATAAATCGTTTTTATTTTGTAAATAGTATAATACAATTTTAAAAACATTTGTCAAAAACAATTCAGTAAAAATAAATACAAAAAAACACAACTAACGAAAAGTTACACTCAGTCAGTCATTTTACATATTTACATTGTCAGTCATTTTCATATGAGTCATTCCATATTAGACCGTACGATTTTCGCTAAAAATTGACTTGATGTCTCCGATGTCTTTCACAATTGTAGTACGTATTCTTCATTGAAAAAAATTGTTTTTTACGTGTTTCCAGAAAAAAATTAAACATTTTTTTTCAAAAAATTATGTGCATTTGAAAATCGTCAAAGTCGTGAAAAATCTTCCGACATAACAACTTTTAAACTAATGTTTTTTCTAAAACTAGTGAAGTTTAATACCAAATTTTAAAGGTACCCACTGATGAATTATACAGGCGATGAGACTCAAAGTAACTCATTACCTTGTAGGGGGTAAAGTAACTGATTACTTATATGGTTACATGGTGGGAAAAAGTAATGTGTCTATAAATAGATGTTCATAAAAAAAAATGCATAAATTTTTTTTTTTACAGATATTTTTTTTTAATTACATAAATAACTTTTTTTTTTTATTAAATAAATAACATGGTCATGCTGGGATTCGAACCTGGGGTCTCTGATATTTAACAATAAGTTAGGCGAGAACTCCAACTAAGCTATCGATACATACAATATTTTATTGCTTACAATGTAGATGAGTTGTTGTGCTTCGTAGTTTTCGTTCTTTATATCAATAATATACACCTTACCATTATGCTTACAAAAATCACAAAGTAATGTGTCTATAAATAGATTTTCAAAATATATATTAATAATTACTTTACGTTTATAATTCATGCATTATGTAATTGATGATCGGTAAGTCAATATTTTAGGTTTTGAAGTAATGGAAAATGTAATGAGGGACTCATTACAAGGTATTCCATGAGTTTTCAATTATCGGTAACTCATTACTTCTTGTTGGAAAAAAATGTTACAGGTAAGGAGTACACATTACAAGGTAATGGTTTTTTTAACTTAATTTCTGTTTTCCACCATCTTCGAACAAGGTCGATAAATTTGAAAAGAAAATATTTTGTTAATATTCCCTATAAATTTCAGAATGGAAGTCGAATGGATTTTATTTTTTTTTCCGATTTTTTTTTCTATTGTAGTACCACGAAATTTACATTTTGTATGCGAACA
>JAEKOY010000879.1:0-17318 GCA_021234595.1 Delia radicum | reverse complement strand
TATTCTGATTCCTAAACGTCGCCATATATTATAGCCTATAATGAGCTCTTGTTAGACTTGGCACTAAGTAAAACATTATCTCTTGCGTTTTATCGCCACTATCTACTAATAACTTTACTTTACCTACAATTAGTTGCTTATTTCCGTCTGCTGTCTTTACTGAGGATTTAAAATCTATTATTTTACCCCCATTTGTCTTATCTTTTCTAAGCAATTTTTTCCCAGCAGCTAATCGAGGCAACCACTGTCTAATAGGCCTTTAAATTCAAGAGTTGTTAAGTTTTAGGTTCATATATGGTCGAATGTCATTACCTGTGCTTATTATAGTTTGAAGCATTTCTCTTCTTTCAGTTTTTCTATGAATGTACCCTTTTCGAGCTTTTACCTGTACTTTTACTTAGCCTTGGATTGAATTCATTAAAAATTTGCTCTCCTTTTCTGTTGTAAATCTCTAACCTTTCTTCATAGGGTATAATTTCTTTAAGTTTCGGTTTACTGGGACTTTCGTTAACCATTTCATGGCTATTTTGATTTTTGCTTAGTACGACTTATATGGCTTCACACTGTAACTGCTTCACTGTTTTCGCTATTATTAATTTCGTTTTGTATGGAATTCGACTTGGCATTATTTTGTCATGATCAGAGTGTTTTTGTGATTGTGGTCAATGAAGTTCTGAAAATTATCGACTCCTTGATCGTTTTTTATATTATTTTGTAAATTATTATAAATTTTTAAAAATGGTATTTTTGAATAATTTGCGAAGAGTTTTCGCTATCAGTAGACTAAATTTTGGGCTATCATTGTTAGAGTCATTATTTTGAGGATTTTTTATATTTTCAAAATCTTTGTTTTTTTGTTCTGGGCATTTTTTTAAATTTGTTCTAGCTGGTGTCTCAATATATTCTGAATTTATAAGATCGTTTTTTGAAAATTTATTTTGTGACTTACTGGGCTGTGTCCTGAGGCAAGCATGATTGCCCATTCTTCGTCATGTGCCTTGGGAGGTTTCCCAAACCCGTTGGCATTTCGGGGAAGTACTCCCTCGAACCCACACTTATAACAGAACAAATTTCTTTGTTCTTCAGTACATTCTACAAAGTTATGACCGGGCTTTTTGCAGTTCCAGCATGTAAGTTGTTTCTGCGTGTTATTAGCTGGTTTTAGAGCCTCTACTTGAAAAGTTGACTCATCGGTTATGAAGTCATCATACTCTAATTCGTTTACTCGACGATAGTTTTGAAGCTGTTGTCTGTGCATTTGCCTTTTTCACTATATTACGCTCCGCCTTTTTACATTCTTCTAGGAGTTCGTCCATAGAATTGGGGAAACGAGTTGGCTTAAGCCGTCTTTAAGGTTATCTTTTCCGATTCTTACTAACTCATATTCTGGAATTTGAACTCTCATTTGATTCTTTAATCTGATAATCTCTGTAATTATAGGCGTCAGCGGTTTCTGAAGGCATTTGTCTTCTTTCAACCATACGTCTCTGAATTTCGAAATCGCTTTCGAAATTCCTAAACTTTTTTATCAAATGATATTTCAAATGATCCCAGTTACAAGTGGGATTTTGTTGCCTAAATTCCCAAAACCAATCATTTGCACGCCCTGTCATTAGATGATGGAAACCCTTCATAAAACGTCCCATGGGCAATTATAATCCCAGCGGAGGGCTTCTGCTCTAAAGACAAAGTCTTCTACGCTCAATGATTTGTTTGACCCGTCAAATTTGATACCCCACTTCTCTAATTGAAGTGGCATATTGGCTACATTTCCGGTTGGGTTAAAGAAGGTTTTGCGGTGGACCATAGTCCATAAACTGTCCTGGTGGTGGAACGCGTATATTGAATGGTTGTTGTTGTTGTCTTGGTTGGTTTTGCTGACCCATTGCCTCTGAGCTATTGTTACGATTGTCAAAAGACATATCTCTGTCAGATCTTAGCGATTCTCGTACTACCCGTGGAATCATAACTGCTAAATTCTGTTCCAATTGTCTTAAAATACCGGCTTGGGCAGCACCGAAAGATGCGTTGACGAAGTCCCTCAGACTCAGTCCATCGCTATTTAATGGGCATATTAGGATCGACTCGTTCATCTACGGTCGGCAATCTGAGTTGATTTCTCGCATATTGCGGAATTCTTCCCGAATAGTTCGTGCCGTTAAACTGCTGTAGGCGGGGCTTGGAATTGTACTTCCAGACCCAGGAGAAGAAGTCGTTAAAGGACCTTGTCCTGGTATAAAGGGTGTTATATTATTTGTAGAAATAACTGTATTATTTAAATTATCGGTAGACGGTTGCGAGCCTGAATTATTAACGTTATTATTCGAACCCTGCCATTAAAATTTCTTGAGAATTCCTAGAATTTAGTTCGATTTGTACTGAATAAGTCCTATTACCTAAAGAAACGTGCTCAACTTCGATACCAGCAATTCTAGTAGAAAATCTCGAAGGTACTCTACGATTAAGCATAACGTCTCAACAGACAATTGTTCAAAAAAAAAATTTTGATTTCCCTATGCCAAATAAAATATACTTATCTACCTTTAAACAAAATCCAAAAAAAATAAAATGCAGAAATTCAATAAAATAGTCTACGAGAAAAAAAGATATATCTATAACGGTCGGTATAATTTACCTTATTTTCTAAAATTAAAAAAACGAGAAAGAGAATAAATCAGTTTTCAAAATTAGAAAATTTTAATGCCAAGATTTCAAAATTGCAAGACCTATAAACAAAAATAAATCTCAATAATCAAAATATTCAAATCTGTTTGTAGGGCCACAAATTGTTCAGGAAGAATCTGTATATAAAATTATACAAAAATTATAATCCGAGAAAATTTGTCCAGTCCGAAATTCTAGTTTAATGTAATAGTCTGTATTTGATAGTGATCAATTGTAATTTGAAGAATACTTGTTTAAATAATTCTACTAAAATGTATTTATTTTTTTTTTTTTTTAATTAATACGTTTGGTTATTTTTCTAATTAATACTGTTTTTTCTATAATTTTTCTTTATGTTTTTGATTAATTTAGTTTTTCTTCATATACCATAAATTTTATGTTCTCAGTTAAAAACTGCAACAAAAATGTTAAACATTTAATAAAGACAAACAATAATTTTTATTCTAAACAAATTAATTCAAATAATTTGCTAATACTACTATTTTCTTTTTCAGAGAATATATCATATAATATGTGGTTGAAATTTTGTAACGCCGAGCTTAAAGTTGGTGAAAATCTTGCGAGAGCCGTAAAATAATCCTTATTGAACAACAGTCAGTTGCTTTTACGATAATAATAAGTATTTTCTAATGTATACTTAGAAAAATTAATTATTACCGAAATAACTGTCGTGAAAATTTAAAAAGATGTTTATAAATAAAACGCTGTAAATTTTAAACAATGTCAAAATGGTGTAACCCCCTTAATACCCTCTCTGTAGTTGACGAACGAAAAACATGGAAGCAATATACGGCTTTTGGTCCCTTATCTGCTATTGTTGCTACTCGGTACGGTATCGAATATACCCCCCGGGACATCCAATATTTGTTAAGGAAATTTCCGTATTAATGAGTCCGATGGTGATGACTCAAAAAGAAAAAATCTCATCTATCATTGCTACTCTGGCGTGACATCTTATGTGTCTACCGGGACATCTGATAAAAATTAAGATTTCTGGTGTTCTAATTAATAATTTCATCTTGAAGACATTTTCCTAATATCGTTGCTACTCTGGTACAGTATCTTGATACTCTCCGGGACATCCAATATTTAAGGAAAATTTCCCCGTGATGAGTTTAAAATTCGCTTTTCCATGCTTCACGTCTGGGCGCCAAATGTGACGAACCTCCTCTTGAAATTGCGTGGAAACGGCACGACTGTTGCTGCGGCTCAGCTCGCCGGAATGGCTGGGTTCTTTTCCACTAGAGGTCGTACATTAAATTTGTGTGCGTGCCATATACTTAAAATTAAGTATGAAAACTATTTTTATGTTTCATCTAAACGTTCAAATTATAAAAAATAAATAACGGACAAGAAGCGAAAATGGTAAGACTTCCGTTAAAGTTGACCGGAAATGAAAATTTCAAATTCTAAGATAAAAAAAACAGACAGACATAAAAGTTCAACTACAGACGTTTTCCACCCTTGACATCGTTAGGATTTACGCTCTCGAGGACAGAGATCGAATTGTCCCCCAGGTCGCCCACCCACATGACCTAAGCGGTCATCCATGGTACCTTGTGACCCACAAAACATGTTACCCTAAGGTACCCCGAAACATATCCACCTCACTTCAAGGGTACGTTACATTTCCAACCACGAAAATAACCGATACCACATAATTAACTGTAACTTCAAAATACAAAAATTTGTTTTATTAGTATTTTTTGTTGATACATAGTTTAATATATATATATATTTTTTTTATTTATATTAAGTTAGGGATTTAAGTAATAATAATAAAAAAAAGTAATAATAAACTAAATTAGTTGTAAGGTTTAAGATATCAAAATAATTAGAGCTTTTCGACAAAAGTTTAAAATAATTTTCTCTAATCATTTTTTATATCCGTTCATTCAATCAGGAGAATTTACTTAAAAAAAAAATTAATTATAGGTAACCTATTTTACTGTTTTAATGAAAAATAATTACGTTTATATGTTTAGAATATGTTTAGTTTTTTTCCAATTTTTAATTCATTTTTTTGTTTATAATTTTATTTACCAAATTTTAGTTACATTTATGATTTTTAAATCAAAATTTCATTTGAAGTTTTTAGAATTTTTCAAACAAAATTATTATTTATATTTTCATGATTTAAAAATAAAATTTTATTTATTCTTAAAGTTTTATTAAACAAAATTGTATTTATTATTTGATGTCTATTTATTTATTTTTTGTTTTAAGCAAAAATTTTATTTATTTAATTCTAATTTTTAATTTTGTTTAAACCAAAATTTTATTCATTTCAAGTTTGTTTTAATTTTGTTTTAAATCGAAATTTTATTTAGTTAATTTTTGTTTATTCTGATTTTATTTTCAACCGAATATTCTTATTTGTGATTTTTAATTATTCAGTATCTATTTATCGTTATATGGTTTTAAGTCGATTTTCTTTATTTTATTTTAAAATTGGTTTAAACTAAAATTTTTGCGATTTTTTTTTTTTTTAAATTTTTCAGTTTAAATCGATATTTTAGTAATTTTCCCTAATTCTATGATATTTATATTGGTTCGAATTAAAATTTCTGAATTTTTAATTTTTTCTGGCTTAAATTTTAAGTTATTTTTGGTTTATATCGGTTTAAACTAAAATTTATGAATTTATAATTTCTCTTTAAAATTTTTTTAGTTTAAATCAATATTTTAGTTATTTCCCTAATTTTTATTATTCTTATATTGGTTTAAACTAAAATTTTATGAATTTTCAAGTTTTTTTTTTTTTAGTATAAATCCATATTTTAATTATTTTCCTAAATCTTATAATTTTTATATTGGTTTAAACTAAAATTTTATGAATTTTCTAGTTTTTTAGTATAAATCAATATTTAATTATTTCTAATATTCAAGTATTCGCAGAAATAATTAAGTTAAATGATGACCTTTTCTGGTTAGTGGTAGTAAAATTTATTCAATTTCTCGAAGCGACTAAAATTATATAGTTTAGCTTTTAGAAATTGAATAAATTTTTCTTTTTAGTGAATATTACTCCAAACTACAGTATAAGATTTACAGTTTAAGTTAAGATTATAGTAGAATTTTTTTTTCTATAGGATTTAGTAAAATATGTAAGAAAATTTGTGTGTTTGTGTTTTTTTATCGATCTACGATCGCTAATTTCAAACTATGGGTCGTAATAGTCAACGGTAGTAAATTTTATATCGTAAATATCTGGTCTTAGGTGGAATCCCCCATATGGTTTATATAAATTTCAGCGTTATAGTAGTTTACCTTATTTTGTGGCGAGTGACGAGTGACGAGTGAGGTTTTGTGTTTGACAGATATTTACCCAAAACGTTGTTGAATTGCGCTTTTCCGTAATCACAGATGGCTCTGTTGCAGGTTGTTGTCCCTGTTGTAATTGGATTTTTCGGCGATTCACGCCGAACCCAGTGTGGAAAGACACGTTTAATTAGAGCTGGTGCTGCCAGGCACAGTGTTTCCACGTGGATGTGGCAAGACTTTGCCTATTTCAAAGAGACAGTTGCCAATGTTAAATGAAATAATTTTAGGTTAAAATAGAAAAAATCTTGTGGCATAGGAATTAAAATTTGTTGGTGAATTTTAGCGCATTCACACCGAGAGGTTTAGAAAAGTACCAGAAACGATATGAATATTTTTTTTTGACTTAGAATCAGAAAAAATGCGATTCTAGTAAATAATTTTGCCATTTGAATTTCAAAACGGGGATATATAAAAAAATAAAAATCAATGAAAATATTATTCTGAAATAAGTAACTCTTTTTAATATCAGTTTTCAGGATCCGAAAATTTTAAAACAATTTCCAAAACCACAAATAAACCGTATAGGTTAGGTTTTATGGCCATTTTGTTTCCTCGTGGCGAGGTGTTTCGAACAAAAGTCCAAACCTGCTAAGATTGAATAAAACTTTTTTTGTTCTTTTTAAAAATTTAATTCAGTTTTTGTCAGAAGTTTTTGAAATTTATTTGAAAATAAAGGGTGAATAAGAAAATTTTTCGAAATCTCAAAATTTCCTGAATTGCAAATTCAAGGGCAATTCAAGGTGACCCTTCGGTCAAAAAAAAAAGGACAGATGTCAAAAGACAAATGTTATATTCTATCACAAGAAAATTCATTAAGAATATGAACTGAGATCTAATATATTTTATATATAAAAAAATAATTAATGCCAAAAAAAATTTAATTTATGTTTCAAGTTGACTTACCTTTTTGTCACTTTTTAGAATATGTAACTTTTATACAAAAAATATTTTAATTTGAATCGATTAGAATTTCAAATTCAAAATCCAAAGGAATTTCAAATCAAGTTTAGCTTCGTGTCGAATTTTCAAAATTTATATATTTAAAACCTTATTCGATTTTTATTCTTTAATACTTTTATTATTTCAATAAAAAAAAATCAATTCTCAAATATTACCTTATCGGCACGTGTGTAGAAATTGAGTGAACGAATGGAGCCGTTCTCTCAAGCGAAGACGACTTGACACTTAACAACTCTGTTTTTTTTTCAAGTCGCCAAACAATATGGCATCCCTGTCGACTGACACTTGACATTTGCTGTCAAACCCAAAAAAAAATATAACAAAAGGAAAACAATAAACACAACCCGTGGGTGTTAAAATTTTATTTTGTTTAAATAACTATACAAACAATTTTAACTAAATATTTAACAATTGAAATTGTAGTGCTGTGAGCAAAAGGTGGTCGTCACAAGTGTCCAGTCAGGTAAGACACCAGGGTTCTCAAGTCACCCCTCCCGAGGGACAAGAGTCTCCTCGATCCTGCACTGGAAAAAGAAATTAATCTATTAGCCTGTCGTTGGCCAAGAGAGTTTTCCCAATAGAGAGAGAATTCTGATTCCCTCCACGACCCGAGCTTCTCCCTAACATACCCCAAAGGTATACCACAGAATGGTTCAGGGCCAATAAAGGGCCTTCGGGCCCCCGCAATTAGCAAGACAGTCTGCCCTCTCGTTTGCCCTCATGCCCTCGTGACCAGGAACCCACCCTAAGGTAAGCGAGTTGCGCCTGCCAAGTCGATTAAGAGCCAGAATGCATTCCATGACCAGACCAGATGACACCTCATAGGACATTAAAGCCCTTAATGCCGCCTGACTGTCAGAAAGAATGTAGATGCGAGATCTAATAGTGCCCCCCAGTGGCATACAACAAGACAAGAACTTGGCTTAACGCTTAGTACTGTAGCGTTGCAATCAACCACTGCTGTAATATTGAGCGTTATATATATTTGGAGAGTTTCTGATATCGATATCTAGCCCCAGTTAGGACACACACCTGCTGTAACGAAACCATTATTCGCTTAAACCCGTTTCGACCGAAACGTATAAAATGAAAAAGTATGTAAAATTGTGAAAAACCAAGTGAAAAGTTAAATTTTAAGTGAAACACGTTATTTTTGAAATTAAAAGAAAATTTGCATGACCTTCTGTCGACCTACAAACCTAACCCTAAAAAAAAGAATAAAATATATATATTAACTATAATTCTATTATTTTATACTAAACATTAATTCTAATTATCATAATTTATGGGAATTTTATGTTATTCAAATTCAAATTTACTGCTAAATAAATTTAAATTAGAGTGTAAAATTAGATTTTAATAGCAACTTACCTGTTTGTTTTTTTTTGATTTAAATTTGAATAAAAATAAAATTAGACTATTTTATGCTAAAACCAATATATATTATATATTTATATTTTGTATTTTTATATATACTCTTAGTTGAAGTATCATTAACCTAAACATTTTCTTTAATACCTAGAATCCTTAAATCATAAATTTGAAAATCTAAGGAAACTTTGACCACATGTTAGAAATTTAACTTGTTCTAATAAGTGACTTTTCTGACATGTGATCAAACAAATTTTGAGATAACCTAAATTTAAAATTTCAATATTTATGAATTACCAAATTAAAACTTCTAGCAATAAAACTACTAATGAATAAAAATATTATAAATTAAATAACATTAATAAATATTGGCCAAATATAATTAAAAATAATTAATAAAAACTTAACAGTCTAACAACTATAGTCACCTCAAATAATCATAATCAAAATTTTAGTTTTGGGGTTACCCAAATGCTAAAAATATGTATAATTATTTGAAATGACTATTAAATAAAGTAAAAAAAAAATTAACTAAAAAAAAAAAAATATTAATGAAAATTAAAAATAAAGTAAATTAAAATAAAATTAAATAATTTAATAAAAATCATTTAAAATAAAAAAAAAATATAAAAATGATCTAAGAACAAAATAAAATAAAATTAAATAAATTAAATAATTTAATAAAAAGCATTAAAAATAAAATAAAAATAAAAAAATATGAAAACGATCTAAAACTAAAATAAAGTAAAAATAAAATTAAAGAATTTAATATGAATCATTCTAAAGTAAATTAAAAAAAAATAAAATAAAACAAGATGGAACCCTAAAATAGATATTATCTGGCTAAAAAATTATTTTTCTAATATGCCACTAAAATATGAAATAGTTATTGCATTGTATTTTTTTAACAATTGTTAGAATTTATATTGTTTGTTATATATTTATTGTTACTATTTTTATATATATAATAAATGTTTGAATATAGGATTTGAACTTTAAAATGAATATGTGTTAATCTGTCAGATTGGTTGATATGTAGCGGAGTCTAAAAAGAAGTTGGTAAAGTATTTTTAGGGACATTATAAAACTAATTTTACTGTCAGGCCACATAATGTCATGGATGACTGCAATACGTCATAAGGGGTGGGCCGCCTGTCTAGTACTTTTCATCCTTGTCCTAATACTCATTTGGAGTAAAAATCCTGAGCCATACCAAAATGGCATGGAATGAGTTTACTCGAATGTCCGTCCGTTAAATTTGTATTTCTCGTGTTCTTGTTTATTGTTTTATGTTTTCTACCTTTTTTTGGCACGAACTAAATTAAATGTGAAAACGATGCGGATTAAAAGAACCCCCCATTTCCGGCGAGCTACAGCCGCAGCTAAGACCAGAGTGCCATTTCCGAAAACGTAAGCAAACGTTTCCTCACAACTGTCAATGTCGGGAGCAAACATTGTTATGTTAACGTTAAGAAAAAGTACAATGTACATTTCAAACTCAAATTAGCAAGTAGCTTATACATTCACTTTGAATTAAAACAAGACAGATATAGTTTTAAGAAAAATATTTTGTACAAGTTTAATATAATTTTTATTAAAAATAAAAATTATGTTTTTTTCGACCTTTAATTTTGCAATGAAAATTATTCAAGTTCGAGGCCATACTCTATATTTCTTTATTAGGATATTGTCCTAACAAATAATCTATAGAGTTTTTGTTTTCAAATTTATTCTTTGACCCTTTCAGGAATGTGTTGATAGATCTATTTCGAGAATTTTCTAGGTTCCCATCATCAGAACACGTTTTGAAAGCGGTAACAATCCTATGCCAAACATCAAACATTCATATAAACTAGTTTACTCACTACATGAGAACTAATATATATTATATGAGCTCGAAGTAAAAAAGATTATCACCATTGATCAAAAAATAAATTGAAAACTTGTTTTTTGTGTGTATGTCTACCTTTTGTTTCTTTTCCTTTGATATGCACATTTGTTAAAAACAAAATGTACAGGGGAAGTAGTAAACAAGACCATACTCTGTCTTTTATACAAGTTTAATATAATTTTTATTAAAAATAAAAATTATGTTTTTTTCGACCTTTAATTTTGCAATGAAAATTATTCAAGTTCGAGGCCATACTCTATATTTCTTTATTAGGATATTGTCCTAACAAATAATCTATAGAGTTTTTGTTTTCAAATTTATTCTTTGACCCTTTCAGGAATGTGTTGATAGATCTATTTCGAGAATTTTCTAGGTTCCCATCATCAGAACACGTTTTGAAAGCGGTAACAATCCTATGCCAAACATCAAACATTCATATAAACTAGTTTACTCACTACATGAGAACTAATATATATTATATGAGCTCGAAGTAAAAAAGATTATCACCATTGATCAAAAAATAAATTGAAAACTTGTTTTTTGTGTGTATGTCTACCTTTGGTAAATATTCAATACACGTTTTTGTGGTTTTCATGGTTTCGGTGCGGTACGGTTGTGTTTTTGCACTTGTCCGAGAAACACCCAGATTTAAATACAAAAACCTAATTAAAAAATTATGAAATATATAAAAACTGTGAAAGAAACGTCGGGTTTTCTGAAATACTTTCGATGTTTTGTGTTCGCGCTATCAAAAACTTATTATTCTTAAAAGAAAATTTGTTTTAATTGATTAATAAAAAAAAAAAAAAAAAAAAAATTTGCTGATAGAGACAGTACTAAATATAAAATAAAACAACCATAAACAGCTGACTCGTTCTTACGAATACTGGTTTTTAGTGTTGCCATATCTTTTTAAACAAAGTTGCATTTTAAATTTAACAGCAGCGCCATCTATTACTTAGTAGTGTAACATAAAGTTACACCATATCCATCATTAATTTAAAAATATAATAAAATGGAAAATCAAGGCCCCCCTCCAGGAGGGGGTACTCCTTTAAGGGGAAACAGAAGCTTAATTGTATTAAATGAAAACACGTCTATGCGAAGAGAAATAGAATATATGAAATCAATTATTGAGAAATTTTGAGATTCGAAAATGATCATCTAAAAATCCTCCTGCTAGCTCATGTACAAGTAACAATCGTTTTTCTTTATTAAAAGTGCCAGAAGAAGTACCAGAAGTAGAAGATGAATTACCCGAGGTTTACGCTACTGATGAAGAAGTATTAGAGCGCGAAACTAATTGGATCCTCAAAAAATCTAAAAAATCAAAAAAATATAAACATAACAATACGAATTCGCCTACAAATATTCAACAGGAGCCTCAAATGAAACAGCAAATAGAAGAACAACCAAAACTATTAAAGCCACCACCTCCTATCAATATTGTTGGTATAACAAATTTCGCAGATATAAAAGAAATCGTTAATGCAGTTACTATTTCTAATTATAAAGTAACTACACTGAACAACAACGTGTGGAAGATAAATATTTATAACTCAGATGACTATAGGTCTCTCACAAATTTTTTAAAAGAGAATAATATTCAATGGTACTCCTTTGAAAATAAAAATGAAAGACCCCACCAAGTTATGATAAGAGGTCTTCATCCAACTTGTCCAAAAGATGACATAATTACAGATCTAGAAGGTCAGGGCTTTATGCCGTTAGATGTAGTAAATATTATGAAAAGCGAGCGCATAGAAACTGGTACAGGCTTTACTAAAAATCTAAGAGGTCTTCCACTTTTTAGAGTTTCATTCAGCACTGAAAATAACATCAATGATATATATAAAATCAACAGTATACTCAATATGAGAGTCAGAATAGAGGCTGTAAGAAAATCATCATCTAAAATACTTCAGTGCAAAAATTGCCAAGGTTGGAATCACACCCAAAACTATTGCGGACGTAGCCCAATATGTGTGAAATGTGCGGGACATCATCGCACTGATCAATGTAAAAAACCAAACAACACCGCACCCAAATGTGCAAATTGTAAAGAAAATCACCCGGCCAACTATAGAGGCTGTGAGGTTGCCAAAGAACTACAAAAAATTCGAAAAAAAAACTTTAGCAAGCAAGCTAAGATCTAGGAATACATATCCAGAATATAACCCCGAAAAATCTGAACAACAACAACTGTCTCAGCAACAAACCCAAAATGTATGCCAGCAACCTTTTAAAAAACCGTCGGAGAAAAATTCTCCAACTAAACGTCAAGATATTTCTAAACAT
This sequence comes from Delia radicum, assembly GCA_021234595.1. Lineage (NCBI taxonomy): Eukaryota > Metazoa > Arthropoda > Insecta > Diptera > Anthomyiidae > Delia > Delia radicum. The sequence continues at coordinate 4,789 of JAEKOY010000879.1, read as the reverse complement.
CACTATAAGCAACATAATAGCCAGCAAACGCATCAGCAGTCAAAGCAACCAAATTCATTTTCCCAGGTTCTTCAATATGAAAATCACCATAATTCCAACGGAAATCCTACAAATATTAGAGATTTTGAAAATAACAAAATTCTTAATGAAATATTAAAAAATATACAAAGCATAAACTCAAGGCTAAACAAAATTGAGTCAAAAGTTTTTAATAAAATTTAGTTTGAACAATTTACGTATTGCAACATGGAACAGCAACGGGCTTGCTAAACATATGTCGGAAATAGAAATTTTTCTACACGAAGAAAAAATTGATATTTTACTTATATCAGAAAGCCACTTTACCAAATCAACTTTTGCTCAAATCTCAGGATATAGCTTTTATAATGCCATTCACCCCGCAGAAAGAGCAAGAGGTGGAGCCACAGTAATTATTAAAAACACCATAAAACACCATGAAGATGATAAAATAGAGGACGAAATGTTTCAAGTGGCCTCCGTTAAAATACATTTCTCAGGAAATAGATACTACAAAATTGCAGCAATTTATTCTCCACCAAAACATATCATAAAACAATCTAACTACTCGCTATTATTTAAGGCTCTTGGAAACTTTTTTGTCATAGGAGGAGATTTCAATGCTAAAAATACATACTGGGGATCAAGAACTTCATTGCCTAAAGGCAAGGAGCTACTAATGGCAGCAAACATACATAAATGTCAATTTTTTTCTGGAACTAAGCCAACATACTGGCCAACAGATAATAGCAAATTACCAGACATCATTGACTTTTTTGTTGCTAAAGGCATCACAAAAGAACATGTTCTCGTGGAAAACTACGAGGGACTACCCTCTGATCATTCAGCAGTAATTTTGACCTTAAGCGATACTATTATTGAACAAAACAGTGGATGTTACCTAGTGAGTAAAAAAACTAATTGGAACCTCTTTAAATATTTATTAAACGAACGTGTTGAGCTTAAGGAGTCTCTGAAAACCGAATACCAAATAGAACATGAACTAACAAAGTTAACAGGAGCTATACAGTCGGCAGCCTGGGACAGTACGCCTCAATCAAATCCCAAAATCTCGTCAAAATCTTATCCTATTGAAGTTAGAGATCTTGTAAAAGAAAAACGCATTGCAAGAAAAAAATGGCAACAAGAACGCACGTCTGAAAACAAATTAGTTTTCAATAGATTATGCTCTAGACTTAAACGTTTAATAAAAAAAGTTAAAAATGAAACAACATCTTCCTATCTGCAAAACCTTACTTCAACAAAAGATAGTAACTATAGTCTTTGGAAAGCCACAAAAAAATTTAATCAACCTACATGCCAAATCCCACCGATTCGTAAAGACGACAATACTTGGGCACGTAGTGCTTCAGAAAAAGCAAATTTGTTTGCAAATCATCTTCAAAATATTTTTCGCCCATTGCCTAGGCAAACGAACACTGAATGTACTTCTATAGTTTATAAGATAGATGAGCATAATATAAATCCTATAACTATCAGTGAACTCAAATCTGTTATTAAGAATGATATAAGTCCTAAAAAGTCACCAGGATATGACTTAATAACTGGAAAAATAATAAAAAAAATGCCAGATAAAGCAGTTAAAAAACTACTTTTTATCATAAACGCCTGCTTTCGCCTTCGCTACGTTCCTCTGCAATGGAAAGTGGCCGAAATAATAATGGTTAATAAACCGGGAAAACAACAAAATCACGTAACATCCTACAGACCAATATCTCTGTTACCAATAATATCAAAAATTTTTGAAAAGCTTTGGTAATGCGAATGCAGCCAATTATAAATTCAAGAAACCTTATTCCGGAACATCAATTTGGTTTTAGATCATATCACTCTACTATCCAGCAAGTTCACAGAATTACAGACCTTGTAGAAAATGCATTAGATACTAAACAAATATGTTCAGCAGTTTTTTCTCGACGTGAGCCAGGCCTTTGATCGAGTATGGCACAAGGGATTGCTGCATAAATTGCAAAGAGACCTACCAAGACAATTTTATGAAATTCTAAAATCTTATCTTGCTGACCGACATTTTCGAGTCAAACATGATAACGAATACTCAGATATAAAAGCCATTTTAGCTGGAGTACCGCAAGGAAGCGTACTTGGACCAATTTTGTATCTCCTGTACACGAGAGACTTGCCAACATCTCAATCGACAACGTTAGCGACTTTTGCGGATGATACTGCTGTTTTAACCACTGGAAAAACAGTAGACGAAGTAACAAATAAAATCCAAACGTCTGTTACAGCCATTGCATTATGGCTGAAACAATGGAGAATGAAATTAAACGAAAGTAAAACTATCCATATGTACTTCACTAATAGAGAAATTCTATATTCACCAGTTTTTATAAACAATATCCAAGTCCCTTTTTTTAATAAGGCAAAGTACCTTGGCATGACTCTGGATACTAAATTAAAGTGGAAAGAGCATGTTAAAATGAAAGTAACTGAAATGAAGTTAAAGTATCGACAACTTTATTGGCTACTTGGGCAAAATTCACAACTGTCCATTTTCAACAAATTGCTGGTTTACAATCAAGTTATCAAACCTATTTGGACGTATGGATGCCAGCTTTGGGGCTGCACCAAGAGAAGCTACATTCAACTTATTCAAACTATTCAAAACAAATTCTTACGCACAATTACTAACGCTCCATGGTATGTACGCAATGAGGACATTCACAGGGATCTTAAGGTAAACACTGTCAGAGAAGAAATTATAATCCAAGCACAAAAACATGCAAGAAGCCTTCAGCACCACACAAATTTGGATCTCAACAACATCTACGAAGCTCAGGCTACAGGTCGAAGACTCCATAGGTTATTACCCATGGACTTGGCTAGACAATAAAATGCAATTTATCAACTATAAAGTGTAGCAAGTGTGCTATGACTTACAAACTGTTTTTATAATAATTTCGTTAGAAAAATATTACTTAATGAGTAATCTTGTACTCAGTTGTAATTATTAAATAAAGGTTAAAAAAAAAAAAAAAAAAAAAAACGTTTTTGTTTCTTTTCCTTTGATATGCACATTTGTTAAAAACAAAATGTACAGGGGAAATAGTAAACAAGACCATACTCTGTCTTTGATACAAGTTTAATATAATTTTTATTAAAAATAAAAATTATGTTTTTTTCGACCTTTAATTTTGCAATGAAAATTATTCAAGTTCGAGGCCATACTCTATATTCTTTATTAGGATATTGTCCTAACAAATAATCTATAGAGTTTTTGTTTTCAAATTTATTCTTTGACCCTTTCAGGAATGTGTTGATAGATCTATTTCGGGAATTTTGTAGGTTCCCATCATCAGAACACGTTTTGAAAGCGGTAACAATCCCATGCCAAACATCAAACATTCATATGAACCAGTTTACTCACTACATTTTTTGATCAATGGTTATAATCTTTAACTTCAAACTCATATGTATATTAGTTCTGCACCTACGGTCATCATCGGCTCCAAAAGCCTGACCAGCTAACCCTGCAGACTAAACAGACCCCACACAAGTGACAATGCCAAAATTGTTTATAAAAAACTAAACATCTACGATGGATAATTCATTTCTTTGAAAAACTGTAACATACTGCACATTCATTAAAATATTTATCATTCAAACAGACAAAATAGATTTAAACCAATAAACGCATACATTGATTGAATATGCACACACATTGATTGAATATGCACACATTTATCAAAAACGGGTATACTATTACCAAGTATAGTAGGAGTATTTCAACTAATAACTATTTCAGCAAAGTTTGTCTATCTATTTGGATACAAATATCATGACATTTAACTACAAAAACTTGGTAATTAATAATAATTAATAGTGCATTGCTTTGATGTAAGCAAGAAATAAAGATAAATGGAATCACAAATTAGAAATGATGGAAGGGAGCTTTAATCAGAAAATTACATAATCACTTAAAGAACGTTTTATAATAGTACACGACTACAACATACTTGTACAAACAATTACATAGAGTGAAAGCATTTAACTAGATTAGATTAGACTATAGTGGCACTATGCACCGCGACCAGAAGTTGGTATTTTGTGCTGCCAGCGAATACACCCTATAGGTTCAGGCTCCCTACGAAACCAACTATCCTACCAGGTGAACAGTTCCAAACGTCCCATGGCGTCACTATTCGACCCACCAAATAACGCACCCTCCTGTCGGAGAGCCTCGGACATTTGCAGAGAACATGCTCAGAGGTCTCGGGTTCCCATTCACAAAACCTGCCACGTATCCGTAGGAGGACCGTCCCATCTTTACAATTGATACCTAAGGCCACAGTGTCCTGTGAGGTAACCATTACGGTCTTAGTTCGCCCCTCGTCATAAGACAAGAGTTTCCGCGATCTCTCCCCAGAGGCCCAAACTCCTTATTTGCTCTAACTGGATTTAACATGATTACGCATGCACAAGCTTATGAAATTTTAAGAAAACTTGGTACGATTGACGACGGTGAAATTTTAGTGCTTCCTAAATCAGCCCAGATGCAAACTGATTCATCAAAAACTAAAGGAAAAACTGCATTCAGCCTATGAAAAAAATGAAAGGTCATACAATCGCAGAAGTGAAAATTGTAACTTTCAAGCCGGTCAGGAGGTATTCCGAAAAAATTTTGTACAAAGCAATTTTGCAAAAGGAATCAATGCAAACTTGTAAACCCTGGCTGAAATGTCAGAATTCGAAAAGCAGTCGGTTTAGCAGCAGTCAATATGAAGTCGAG
>JAEKOY010000878.1:0-17329 GCA_021234595.1 Delia radicum | reverse complement strand
TCTTCAAAGTTTAGTAACGTCATGATGCTTGTTAGGAAAAGACCTAACCACGTGCTTAATTACTAAAAATACAAGAATGGATCAAAATTGATTATTAATAGGTTTTTGTTAAAGTTCTGCCTATTATGGAGGCTCTAGCTTTTCTAAAACTTCGGGTTCTGATGAGATCTTTAGCAAGATCGAAATACTAGTATCAACCTAGCTAATATGTTTGATTGGTTTTATTTTTGTAAATATACGGAGGTTGAAAGCTCATTATAAATTGAAAATACAATGCTAATTTGTTGATATAAAATATTTAAAATCGGAAATTAGCTACTTTTGTAGCGTTTGTTTTTTAATTTTGTGATCATTACTCATAGCTGAAAAAAAAAATTTTACATTATTAACCCATGTATAACCCAAAATAATAAAGACTTTTTTATGTCAATTTACAAGAAACGTCAAAGCTTTGCTTCCTACTACTGAATTTTATGAAGCTGTGATTTCAAATATTATGATACTGTTTGAAGCTGATGTGCTAAAAATGTTGGTTAAATGGAACAATTTCAACCCGTACCGTACGGTTTTTTTTAGTTTTTTTTTTATAAACAATTTAAATATAAGAGATAAACAAAAAGATTCGCAAGGTTTTGTACGGAATTAATTAGAGAAATTTGTATTTCCGAAATTTGAAATCCGTTCAAAACACCTAAGACATATACATTAATAAATAATAAAAAAAAAATAGTGGGCTTATAAATGGGCATGTCCGAATTAAAGTAATTTGAGCGAAATCCGTTAACTAAAATAGTCTAAAATAAAAAATACTATAAATTTTTAAAAGTTGCTATTATATTTAATTGATAATTATACAGTGGGCGAAGTTCCATTTGGCTCACCAATATTTTGAATTCTCTAAAACAACAAACTATTACTTTTTCGATAAATATTCAATGATAAAACATGTCTTTTGAAGTGATTTACATTATTGTATATGTTGGTAAGGAGACATATTGTATATGTTGGTAATTAGACAGATTCTCAAATTAACGAAACATGCAAAAATAGACCCATTTCAAAATAGTGCAGCTCACGAGACGTCAAAACTGGAGCCGAAATATTTTAAATGTCATCTTAAAAAAGTCCAAGGTTCATTTTTAGGAGGGTACATCGAGCTCTTTTTTTGGTGAGTCGCTCTACTATGTATATGCTTAGCAATTAAAATAGCACAAATATATATTTGTCATTTGCATGGTATAATGTGAAAATCCTTTAAATGTCCTTTTAAAACGCCATACTAATTTGAAATAATAAAAAAGTAATATAAACTTGTGTTTTGACAAAAATTAAAAAAATTAGGTTGCAACCTGCATTCTGATGGAATTTTGGAATTATTAAAACATAAAATTGGAAAATAAATGATATGTTTCGAATTTTGCTCTCATTGTGTAAATTGAATGGAAAATAAATAACAGCAAACTATTCACCTTGAATTTTTGTTAAAAACTTATAATTTTTTACTTCACGCTAAAAAAAAGCGCTACTTTTGTGTGGATAACATTTAATGCCTGTAAATACATATATGTTTGGAACTAGTGAACAACTTCTACCATACAAACATATATATGATTGGATGCAAATATATATATGATTACTATGTGTATGTTTGCATGTCCCAAACATAATATCAAACAATCTTAAAATTGCAAATATATCTTAGTTTAGGGTTGAAAATCTTAACCATTGTAAGCATTTATATTATTGCATGCAAACGAATTCAAAACTGTCTTTTATTTGCGTGTTTTTAAGCAATAGTAATTTACACTTTGTTCAGCAAGAACTGCGCTATTGCGCCTATCCGCTAATGAAGTAGATAAAAAGTGTGAACTACTCTAGTTACGTCGATTCCAGTAGGAGTTTAGAGTTTGTGGAATACAGCTGGAAGGGCGAAATACAGGGAGGGTGACAGCCTAAAAGCACTGCAAGCCCTTGCCCTGCCATTAAAATAATTTAGATTTAAATTTTTAGAACATTTTTGAACTTTTTGGAAACTCATACTCCAGTTTAAAAGTTACAGACTCAAGTAAGGTTACCTCATATCAGTTTTTATAGTTAATTTACCTATTCATGGTCAGACTTAATTATTTTCATAACTTTTGCAATTATCGACAACTTTTTTCAGGGCAAACTATTGACTTTAATTTTTTTACAAACAAAATTTTTGTTTCGATGTTTATTTTGCAGTTAATTTTAACAAGTTAAATAATATTAATTTAACAAGTTAAATATTATTAAGTGACAAGCATTATTTTTTTCAGTCAAATAGCAAGAATAGTAAAAATCATGTAAGTGCGCCCAATTGAATTTCACATTCATTTTAAATTTTTTGTTTAATTAATGTCAAAATATTAATCGATTAAGAAATAAAGTTTAATTATTGATAAATAATCGAATAAGCATTATTTTGTCGTTTTAGAATTATTCTAGTTTTCCCCTTTTCTGTTATATGGAATTGCGCTATAGTGACTGGTTTAGTGGTGGTGTGCACCACTGTCATGTGACAAAATTGAAGAATTCTTCATAAGGGACCTCATTGAAAGTTGTTTAAAAAAAACTACTAAAGCGATCGCAACGAGTGATAGCTCGTTGGAAAGGTATTGAATCAGGCTTTAATTGAAAAATAAAATTTTCCTAATTTTTCTTGTTAAATAATTAAAAATAATTCAATTATAAAAAATATAAAAACAATGAGAACAAGGTGGTCTCTTAAATGCTCTTCTCCTGTCCAAACAAGGAGTCGGGGCCCATTTTTTTATTGCTGATTCTTAAAGCAAAAATTATGAGGAATCCAAAAAAAATAAAATTAGCCGAAAAATTTAGGAGCTTCTGTGGAAAATCGGAAAATTTTATTTTCATGGGAAAATTTAATTTTCATGGGAAAAAGGTAAATTTCTGAGAAAAATTAGGAAAATTTTATTTTTCAATTAAAGCCTGATTCAATACCTTTCCAACGAGCTATCACTCGTTGCGATCGCTTTAGTAGTTTTTTTAAACAACTTTCAATGAGGTCCCTTATGAAGAATTCTTCAATTTTGTCACATGACAGTGGTGCACACCACCACTAAACCAGTCACTATAAAAAAAAAAAAAATATGTAGGTACATTATTTTTTGCTGGGCAATCGATTGAGACTATTTATTTTAAAATCGGAGAGGGGTCGTCCAAAAGGTGATCGCTTTCATATGGAATTGCTCTATATATATATGTATGTACAGCGCATACTTTAGGGACACGCCCAAAATTGGTCGCCGAAATATGCGGTGTACGGAAAAAATTGTCCTCATCTTAAACGCTAGATGTATGAAAAGGCGCGAAAACTTTGGGGACAGTCCCCAAAGTAAGCAAATGTCCCTAAACTATGCGGGGAATGAATAAATGTCTCTAGACTATGCGCTGTACATACATATATATATATATATGTATGTACACCGCATACTCTAGAGACATTTATTCATTCATTCATATATATATATATATATATATATATATATATATATATATATATATATATATATAGAGACATTTATTCATTCCCCCGCATAGTTTAGGGGACATTTGCTTACTTTGGGGACTGTCCCCAAAGTTTTCGCGCCTTTACATACATCTAGCGTTTAAGATGAGTACAATTTTGTCTATACACCGCATATTTCGGCGACAATTTTGGGCGTGTCCCTAAACTATGCGCTGTGCATACATATATATATATATGTATGCACAGCGCATACTCAAGTAGCTACATACACTTAGAATACCATGAAGATGAAAACCACTGCATATGTCGTTAAAAACAAATGAAATTTCACTTGAAGAAAGGACGACTTACATTTCAGTAAATTCAACTAATATTGGCATTTGTGTTTTACAGTTCAAAAAATGAACCAGAATTTTAATATAAATAATGCATTAAAACACAAACAAACATTTATTTGTTTTATTTTTTAAATAACAAAAAAAAAAAAAACTATTGTATAAAATGAATGTAAAATCATAATACGTTAATTTTATGTGGTTTGTTTTCGAAATGAACTACAATTGTAGTCAAAACTGAAATTTCTTTTACAAATGAATGTTTTTTCATTTAAAGATAAAGCTACTGTATTACAACTCAAACAACTACAAATATTTACGGCAGAAGTTCCCTGAGTGTACTTAACAAATGGTGGTGGATTTAAGAAAAATAAATTCTGTTGAAAATATATCTTCTCTTCGGTTTTCCGTTAAACGAGTTCGATAGAGATAAAACAACAACATAACATTCTATTTTAATTTTACTCATACAACGTATCATAAACGAGTTGCGTTCCGAATCCGCTTAAGTAATTTGGCCTTAAATCTAAAATTCCTAGAAATTTGTACGTATTTTTCAGCCACAATATGCCATTTATTAAAATTTGTTATTTTACATTTGGAGGAAGAATTTCGACACCTTTGATGACAAAACTATTAAAAAATAATGCCGAAAAGTTTGTGGATTTTTAATTTCTATAAAACGAATTATCGATTTTTTACCAAAAGTCTATTTACAACCTTCATGAAAGTGTTTCTACTTTCGAATTGAAGCATATTTTTTAATGTCGAAAATAAATATTTAAACCTCTCAAAATTTTTTTGAACAAAATTTTTCAATTAAAATAACGGTATTTGTGCGCCACCTTGTGATAGTTTTGCCAGCCCTGATATGAGACAATACATTATCTAGGCTTGATATTTATACGAAATATATGGTTTTGGTGGAAAGTGGGTTTGGAAATCTTCATATGCATGACAAATGAAACCTTTGATTCTACTATGTTGAACTGTGGCATAACACAAACATTTTGTTTTTTTTTTAATAGGGAATATTATTCCTAAAATTGGTTTTAAGGGTTAAAAAATAATTGTAGTTAAGACAACAACCACCACGGTTTTATGACACAATTTGCTGTTAGTCAACTGTGGTTATAACGTTATAATGTTAACTGTTATTAAGTTCAATGTCGTTTTTATGTTCAATGTCGTTATTATGCTAACTGTTAAAATGTCAGTGTTGCCACCAGGAAAACAAAATATTACAGAGCAGTAGGGCAAAAAACATACATTTGAAAAAAGATTGATTTTTTCATATACACTTTGGAGCAAAAGTGCGACAATGTTTTGAAACACAATTGAGCAGCGCGTTAAGATTGCTGAAGCGTTAGGAGTTCAATTCAATATGCATTTCGTTAGCATTATCGACCAAATGTGTCCACAATCGGGATAATTGTGAGTAAATTTCAGCAATCTGGGGGTGGCTCTTCTTTCTTTGGGATATTTAAAAAAAAAAGTGTACGTCAATAAGCCATAATCACGTGTTCTATTTAAGATAAATAAGTTTTAACTATTTTACTGAGAAACTGTTCTTTTTTTCATAGTTTGTAAAATCTAACAAGAAAACATTCAACTAGAATAAAATGTGTTAAAATATTAGTATATAAGCCGGATTCCCAATTCGTTTCCAGTAATGTTAACATTAGCTTGAAGATTTAAAGCTAATGTTAACATTAGCTTTAAATAGCTCATGTTGACCATGTAATCAATTAATATCACCGATTATCTGTGATTGGTTGATATATATAAATGATCAAACCTTCAGTTTCTTGTGGGTGGTGGATTAGAATGAGGCTGACCCAGTCGCTTATGTCGAAAGTGCGACACTCGCTCTAACACTGATAGCCACAATATTTTTTCATCTTCTCTTACATTTATTAACAATTAGTGTTTACTTTTTGTAATAGCAACATTTAATTATGATCTCAGACCTGACAATTCAAAATGAAATGCAATTTTGGTTAGCTTTATAATAAAACTATATTATTAGCAATTTTAAAATTTTTTAAAAGATATTTTTGCACATTTTGGTATAAGGATATATATTTTAATAGTTATCTTGATCAGTTACATTTCAGAATCATGTTACTTCTTTAACTACAAATGCAGCTAATTTCCACATTTATTTATTACATAGCAAAAAGTTCTCCGTTCTGGAATAAAGGTTCAGTTTTTAGTTAATCGGGGTGTTGGTGAAAAAGTGACGCAATGACTTTTACAATTTGACATTGTATTTAGAAGATATAATACTTTATTTTTATTTGTTATTCATAACCTATAATTATTTATTTTAACCTATAATTATTTTTTATGAATGTAAATGCTAATGCCAAGGCATTGGCATTTATATGAAAAAGCAATGCTTCAATTGCAAAATCTCAAGTATGACAAAAATTAATCAAAATTATATGAAATTATAAAAAAAAAAATTAAAGAAAAAAGTTCTTTACATAGTTTAAAAAAAGTTTTTATGTGTTCAATGGCAAGCTTACGATAACTTTTCTTATCTAAATGTAAAAAACACAGAATAATAAAAATTATTTCAGTCATTTAAAAATCCCAATCATGAAATTCCCAAAATTTCTCATTTTTACCGCTTTTGTAAAAGGTCTTGGCACGCAGAAAAGAATATATTATGTGTAGTTTGCCAAATATTTAAAGAAAAAAAAAAAATTAAACAAGTGATTTAAAACACAAATAAAACAAAGTTTTTGATTTCATCCAAAACGAGTTTAATGTTGATAAAATTTAATTCATTTCAGACTCTAGGAATGTTTGTAAAATGATTTACTAAAAACTGAAATTACTTAAATATTGACTAATATTGATAGTTTTATTAACAATTACAAACATTTTTGTAAATTGTGCAATTTCACAAAGCTGTCATTATTCAAAAATTATCCAACGATTGTGTAAAAGGTCCGGTTTTTGAATAAATATTCAAAAACTGGCAACACTGTGACAGGGTAGCATTATGCACTAGTGGCATTGAGCCAAACTAAATAGACAATGTTAAGTGTTATTCAATACAAATACCTAACCAGGAAAAGTTTAGTATAATAAACGTCAGAGTTCGCTACATTTTTTAAATATACATTAAGGTGACACCTAATTTTAGTGCTAACACCACAATATATGTTCCATTCAATTCAAAAGTAAGATTTTTGTTAAAAAAAATTTTTGAGTCGCTCCCAAAATTACCTATTTTTTAAAAAATTTTATTTGATAATATGCCAATTATAAAAGTATGAACTTGTTTTTGATCTATTTAAGCGATTTTGAGTTGTGGCGTATTTGATGTTCACTGAGAAACTAACTTTCTTTACATTCAAAAATTTAATATAAAAAAAAAAAAACTTTAGATTGTAGTTTTGTATTTCTGCAGTCAGTACAAATTAAGCCGTCATTTATGGAAGTATGAATTTGTGTATGGAAGATTTTAAAAACTTTCGACACACCTTTCAGATAATGAATGGTCTTTAAAATTTCATTGACCTTGGCATTGGTGCAAAAAGAAACGAAATTTTCCCGAAAGTATTTATCTTAAATATTTCATATAAAATTTCTATATTCACATAGTACCCTACGACAAACTTCAATATTTTTTATGGGAAAATCGATTTGCATTTTGAAACATTAGACCACATGTACACTCAAATAAAAAAGTAAGTAAAGTCAGCAAAAAATTTTGCTGAGTCAGCAAAATTTTAGTCACGATGGTGCTTGCAAAAAAATTGCTCATGTCAGCAAAATCTTTTGCTGAAATCAGCGAGCTGATTTTTAGCAACAAAATTAGTAGATTCAGCAAAAGTTTTGCTAACACTTAGTAGAATAGAAATTAAAAAACCCCTGCTAAAAATTAATAAAATTTTTGCTGAATACACTACTCAACAAAATGAAAAAAATTTCATGTACTCCGGATGCGATAATTTTTTCTGTGTAGATAACCTTGACATGAGCTCGAAAAACGCAATAAAAAATTTTTTTTTCGTTTGGTTTTTGTTTTATTTTTTTTTTTTTTTAATTTTAAAAATTTTTTTTTTGGTTAATTTGTTTCGTCCGGCATAACTCAGGAACCACTAGCCCGATTTAATTGAATTAAATTTTAAAAAATTTAAAATTACAATTCCCTTAATCTGTTTATATATTGTTTTCCTATACAAGCAACACTTTCCAAGTTAAAATGAATATATAAAGGAAAAAACTTATTTTTTGCCTAAAGATTTAAATTTTTTTTTTTTTAAAAAATCCATAAAAAATCCCAAATGAAAAAAAATGTCAAATCTTATTACTTTTACGTAAAGTCACATAACCTATGAGCAAAATGAGACAAAGATCATGAAAATCGATGCACGCGTTTCGCTTTTATTCGCAATTGAGTAAAGGTATGAATTTCAAAAATTTGCTCGACATATGCACAACTTTGTCTATGGTAAGGTTTTTTCTTTTTTATTACAAAAAAAATTAAAATTTGTTGGGTGACAAAAATATATGACTTTAAATTAAAAAACAATTCGATATATGTACAAGAAATTATCCTAAGGATATCAACATTAATTAATTATAAAAAGTTTTAAAAAAAAGTATCTAAACACAAAAATAAAAACCTTCAAATTAAAAATAATTATGTGCTTTGTCTTTCTTTTATATTGTTGTGGGTTTGTTTCTCTTATCAGGAACCAGATATAGTCCCCCATCATAGCTTCGTTCCAAAATCCTTGGTATCGGTGCTCAATTTCTTTCATTTGCTGATGAAAACGCTCACCATGCTCGTCATTCACATCGCCCAGGTTGTCCGGAAAGAAGTCCAAGTGCGAGTGTAGAAAATGTATCTTAAGCGACATATTTGCTCCAATTTTTTTATAATTTTGGAGTAGTTGTTCGACGATCTCTCTGTAATTTGAGCTTTTGTTGTTTCCAAGAAATCCGGAAACAATTTGCCGAAATGAGTTCCAAGCTGCAGCTTCATTTGGTGATAAAATGTGCTCAAACTGTTGGTCTTGCAACAACTTTTTAATTTGCGGACCGTCGAAAACGCCTTCCTTAATCTTTGCCGATGAAAGGTGAGGAAAAATGTTTTTTTAAATAGGCGAACGCTTCGCCATCTTTGTTGATAGCTTTCACGAAGTTTTTTATGAGTCCGAGCTTTATGTGAAGAGGTGGGAGAAAAACATTTTCCTTTTTTATGAGTGGTGTATATTTCACGTTGTCGCTGCCGGGGATGAAATTAACTCTTTCTGTCCAACTCCTCCTGGTGTAATGATGTTGACGATCGCGGCTGTCCCAAAGGCAGAGAAAACAACAGTACTTTGTGAATCCACCTTGTAATCCACAAAGGATACCGATAACCTTAAGGTCGGCACAAACTTTCCAATCGTGTTTCTCATAGTTAAGGCACTTTAGTAGATTGTCCATGACTTCGTATGTTTCCTTGGTGTCAACGGCATGAGCAATTGGAATCGAAGGTTTCTTGTTGCCGTTGTGCAGTAAAATTGCTTTAAGGCTCTGCTTGTTGCTGTCGATGAAAAGACGCCACTCTCCTGGATCGTAAGAGTACCCGAGTTCACCAAATAATCCGGGAATGTCCTTACAAAAACAGATGTTGTCTTTTTTTGTGTAGTACCTTGCGTATGGTTCATGACGCTTCCTGTAGATTGTTGTCACCACACCAGGAGCCAAGAAACCGAACTGTTTCATGCGCGATGCATGCAACTCTGCATCTTCCTTGGAGAGTTTCAATTCTCTAACCCAATCGTTCAGTTCTGCTTGGGAACATAAGCGTTGACCTCCATACAATGTATATGTTGACTCGCATTCTGATGTGGTTTCTACTGTCTCCGGATCTGATGTTGGATGTATCGCCTCATTATTAGATGCCCATCTTGAAACGGACGGTTGCGGGTCCACTGGTTCTTCGGAAAATGGCACTGGAAAATTCACTGTTGAAACAGCAGCGTAAGTCCATCGTATATTTTTTCCCACGCCTGTTTTTTTGCTAAGACAGAAGTAGCAATCTGTTACATGGCAAAGCGGAGCTCTCCAAAGCATTGGCATGATGATTCTCGGCTGTCGTCTGAAAGAATTTCAATAATAAGTTATATATGTTCTTGAATTTCGTAATCTACACTTACCTTGAGTCACTTAGCTGTACGTAGCACCTTGGACATAGAGCACTTGGTGTCCACCGCTCATCTATGTTTGAGACCTTTAAATTGAAGCTCTCTTCAAATGAATCTCTCAATTTAGGTGAAAAACAGCGCTTGTTTTTTCAGAAACGTATTCTCCGCACATGTAACAAAAATTACTTGGATTGGTATTGCATTCAAATACTCGCGAACGTTTGCTCATTTTAACTATCGCGTTCGTCGACACTTGTTGAATGAGTAAAATCGATCAATGAAGACCTATTTATACTGTGTATTGTTTAGTATTTTACTGACAGGTACTTATAAATGGGTGTATATTTTTTTACGGTGGCTACATACCTGTTTCACCATGTGTGAGTCTTAAATTTTCCGAATAATGACCACCCTTAAATGTGGGTTGCATTTCTGTAAAAAAATCATACAGGTAGTCACCGGAAAACCCAAATAATTAAAAAAGTCCCCTTTCCTTTTTTCCCTTTAATTGTTCACGCACATTTATTAGCGTTTATTACTTTGCTTACGCAATCATAAAAATTAAATAACCCTTTGTTTATTCCGTTTTGTTAATTCTGAGAATCAAAAAAAAAAAGAAAAAACCTTACCATAGACAAAGTTGTGCATATGTCGAGCAAATTTTTGAAATTCATACCTTTACTCAATTGCGAATAAAAGCGAAACGCGTGCATCGATTTTCATGATCTTTGTCTCATTTTGCTCATAGGTTATGTGACTTTACGTAAAAGTAATAAGATTTGACATTTTTTTTCATTTGGGATTTTTATGGATTTTTTAAAAAAAAAAAATTTAAATCTTTAGGCAAAAAATAAGTTTTTTCCTTTATATATTCATTTTTAACTTGGAAACTGTTGCTTGTATAGGAAAACAATATATAAACAGATTAAGGGAATTGTAATTTTAAATTTTTTAAAATTTAATTCAATTAAATCGGGCTAGTGGTTCCCGAGTTATGCCGGACGAAACAAATTAACCAAAAAAAAATTTTTTAAAATTTAAAAAAAAAAAAAAAATAAAACAAAAACCAAACGAAAAAAAAAATTTTTATTGCGTTTTTCGAGCTCATGTCAAGGTTATCTACACAGAAAAAATTATCGCATCCCGAGTACATTTTGACTGTTGACTAGTGATATTAGTAGACTGAAAAAAACTCAAAAAATTTGTACAAAAACTAAACTTTAGTTAATTTATTTGCTGAAAATCATAAAACGTATTTTGTAATTCTATTTAAAATAATTTACAATACGTTACCAAATATAAATGTTCATACTTCCAAATTGACGATATGAATTAATGTAATATCTAACAAAAATAACAAATAATTATATATAACATAAACGAAATTATTTTGAACTACTTACATCAATTATTGTCTAAATGAAACTATCTTTTAAAGGAACGCAAATGCCGCAGAGAATTATAGAAACGAAACGAAAAAATAACAAAATGTAACATATGCAACCCTTTTTTGCAATAAGAAAAAGGAAACAGAAAAATATACATAAGATGTATGTCTTTGTGTTTAGCCTGTCTACCTATTGCATATTTGTTTGCAATTTTTCCACACAAGATTATTAATATATATAAACATTTAGTTTACAAATGCACATTTAATCTTTTTTAAATTTAAATATTTACTTTCACAAGCCGGTGACGACCCAAAATTTAAGTTGTTTTAATCCACAATTTTGTTTTATGTATGAAAAACGGATACAAAATCTTCCATGGATGATTTTTTTATATTATGTCTTACTAGAATTGTACTTTTGAGTATAATTTTCCTCGTCACTTCTACATCGTGACATGCCTCGACATCTAATTCATTCTGATTATATCTTTTAATATGGTTGTCGTTCACACTATTGATGTGCTAATCAACACAATTTTTTTAGCAAAATAAATAAGTTAAATACTAGTAAAATATTAGTAAAACCTTAGTTCAAAACAGTTAAGTGCTGAATAAGTATAACTAAAAAATTTAGTTTAAAACATAAGTTTAGCAAAAAATTTGGTGAAAAATTTACAAGATGTTTTACTAACTTTTCAACAAATTTATTTTTTTGAGTGTAGTTAAACTGCACACTCAGATATTTATTATCAAAACTTATGTCCTTTCAAAGGATATTCAAAGTTATAATTTTAAACGAATCAATTAAACATTTCAATTAATTAAATGATGCCAATATGGTTATTAGATGCAATATAATTATCTTTTTTATTTTTTATAATTATAATACCTTTTATAATTGTATTATAAATTATATTATAAAATATAAAACATTGATTATTAATAGGTTTTTTGTTAAAGTTCTGCCTATTATATAGGCTCTAGCTTTTCTAAAACTTCGGGTTCTGATGAGATCTTTAGCCAGATCGAAATACTAGTATCAACCTAGCTAATATGTTTGATTTGCTTTATTTTTGTAAATATACGGAGGTTGAAAGCTCGTTATAAATTGAAAATAACATAAAAATAATCTCGATGTATATAAAACAAAAAACTAATATAACTGTAAAAAATATTACTTGAGCCAGAGTACACACTAAAAATTTTTATATAAATAGAACATTTTGGTCTTCAAAATTTAGTAACGTCATGATGCTTGTTAGGAAAAGACCTAACCACGTGGTTGATTACTAAGAAGACAAGAATGGAGCAACATTGATTATTACTAGGTTTTTTGTTAAAGTTCTGCCTATTATAAAGGCTCTAGCTTTTCTAAAACTTCGGGTTCTGATGAGATCTTTAGCCAGATCGAAATACTAGTATCAACCTAGCTAATATGTTTGATTTGCTTTATTTTTGTAAATATACGGAGGTTGAAAGCTCGTTATAAATTGAAAATAACATAAAAATAATCTCGATGTATATAAAAACAAAAAACTAATATAACTGTATAATTATTATAATTATAATTTATATTTTATAATTATAATTATCTCTGTTATAACACAAAATAATTAGTTGTGATATTTTATGACCAAATATTTTATAAATATCGTTTAAAAAATTGTATCCTTCAATATTTTTGATTGTTTTAAAGAAGTTCAAAGATGTTTCTCTAAAAATTATAAACACTATTAATTTTAAAATCAGACTATACTAGTTTCTGTCTTTTTTTAATAGACAGGCGCCATCAGTGATTTTCCATCTAATTGTATTATTATTGTGTCTTGAGACAAAGACTGATTCTATATGATAGATTTTTCAAAATCATGCGGCTGTAAGAATCAAACCTGCGCTCTTTCTAGATTACAAACGTAACAATACCAAGTCATGACTGTTTAGCCTCTTGGTATTGTAATATTTCAAAAATAATATTTTTTTATTTTTGAGAACTTTAATATTTTTAAATCTTTGATATTTTTAAAAAAATAAAATACTCAGGAAAAAAGGAACAAAAATCATTAGTCTACATGTTTTTCAAAAGATAAATATATTATAATATAAAGTTTTTTGTTCATGAAAAAACTTTGGAGGATATGAGTATTCTTTGAAATGAAGCGGTTGTTTAAATATTTTTTTTTTTATGTGAGATGTTGGTTAGTTCGGTTGAAGATCATGAATATTTTTTTCATATTAACAGAAAAATTATTATTATTATTATTCATAAAATTTTGCTGATTCCTAAGTTTTTTATATAAATTTTTTTACATCAAATCTGTGATATCTTTTTTGATAAGGTACATAAAAGCTGGAGTGAAGAAATTTTCTTAGGATTTTCAATTTTTTTTTTTCTTTTTGAAATTTACCTCTTTTCAAGGATACCCTCATTAAGGTTCTTGTATCATGATTTCGTCTTGAAAATTTTCTAACAAATTTGTAATAGTTTTTATATACAAGCAGGAGTAAAGAAATTTTCCTATGATTTTTAATATTTTTTTTTTAAGTTTCCCTCCTTTGAAGGACACAACCATGGTTCAGTTTAATGTCCTCGTATCTAGATTTCGTCCTTAAATTTGTTTGACAACTTTCTGATACTTTTTTAATAACATATGTATGTATATAAAAACTGGAGTGAGGAAATTTTCCTAAGAATAAAAACTGGACTGACAAAATTTTACTAAGATTTTTAAACTTTTATTTTTTTAATTTTCCTCTTTTGAATGATATACCCATGGGACAGTTTGATGACCTTTTGTCCTTGAAATTTTGTTTCCAATCTGTGTTATCACTTATAATATCATATATAAAAACTGGAATGAGAAAGTTTCCTAAGATTTTTGTTTATTTATTTTTTAATTTTCTTCTTGTGAATTATACACCCATGGCTCAGTTTGATGTCCTTGTGTTCGGTTTTCTTCATTGAATTTTTTTTACAACTTTCTGAAATATTTTTTAATGACTTATATAAATTTTCCTAAGATTTTAAATATTTTTAAAATGTACCTCTTTTGGAGAATAGAATTTTTTTCTTTTTTTTTATTTATTTTATACGTTTTGGTATATATTCGATTTTTGAAAAAAGTGGGTCAGCTAAAGTGGGCTAAACTCACTTCGGTGAATAATTGTTAATAAATCGTTCAATGACTCTATAATCATGCATATACATTAATAATTAATTAGTAAACATAATACATTCATATATAAATAAATATTTAAAATTAAACGAATTCTTACACTCAGAATAGTATAGTGTAAATTACTGTTTGTAGCAGGGACCGTAATCATTATGAGTTTTATAATAAAAATTACACAATAATGATTATATTATGATTTTCTTCAATGGTAATGATTATTTTTGAGTAATATTAATAAAAATCAGCCATAATCAATATTTTTGAGAAAAAAAATACAACTTAAAAATAATCATTATTTATGATTTTTATTTCTTTCGCTCAAAATAAAACTCACTTTCATAGAAATTTTAAGGTGCCTTTCACAAAAATCCTAGAACTTTTGGAGTGTGTTCAACATATGATATGTTGAATTCCAACGAGTTGCAACATCAAGCACTGGTTGCGGTAATTTATTATTATTATTAATATTTATTATTATTATTAATTTAATAATTTTAATATTGTGCTCACATTGGAATATTCCTTATGACCGAGTTAGTAATAGTATTTTACTCGTACCCAATTTAAACAACAATGTATAAAAATACTAAATATTCGTAACATTAAAAATGATATGGAAAACATTTAGTATTAGTTTGCTTTCAATTCTCAACTTTTAAGTAACGCACGAAAATTTAAAGAAAGTATTTTTAAACTGTTTTCGGCATAAGAAAATCAAACATAATTATTTGATAAATTAAATTATTTAAATTTATTTAAATTTTTTATTTAGTTTTTTTGTTTTGTTCATCTTGTTTAATTTAAATTGTTTTTTGTTTTCCATATAAAAATTGTAATTAGTTATTAAGTTATTAATTAATGATTAATGATCTTATAATTTTTCAAATCATCAGTTCCATACTGCAAAATAAGACTTTTAGTTTTGTGTATATAGCAATTCAAATAAATAAATAAATAAATAAAAAAATAAAAAATAAATTTGAATTATAACAGCTTGCAGTCTTCGTGACATTGATTTTTTTACTTTTTTTTAAATTGGGTATTTATTTAAATACCAGCTTTACTATTCTTCATGTCCAGTGTACATGCATATTAGGACTTTAACCAAATTTTTGGCATAGTACCACGAGTTTTGCAATAAAAGTGAGTTTTATTTTGAACGAAAAAAATAAAAATCATAAATAATGATTATTTTTGAGTTTTATTTTGTTGCTCAAAAATAATGATTATGGCAGTTTTTTTTATTATAACTCAAAAATAATCATTACCATTGAAGAAAACTTTAAAAATCAAAATTTTTAAAAATCATGACGGATATGCAAAGATTGTCAAAAATAATAATAATGGTCTGTTCTAAGTGATTGATTTTTTGATTTAAAAAATGGTACAATAATCATTATTTACGGTCCCTGGTTTGTAGGTAAAATAAAGACACATGCATTTATTTTTAAAATAAATATTTTTTCAAACTTTTTATACATTTGTTAAAAATAATTTATACTATTTAACGATCTTCTTAGTTACATTACTATTTTCATTTATTTAAAGTTTTTACACTCACAATATTTTTACAGTAAAGACTATTTAATATACACATTAAATTAACAATTGAATGTTTTAGTTTATTTTCAGCTGTTAAACAATAAATTGAAAAAATCGGTAAAAACAATCGAAAAGAATATGTATGGACTAATAAGCGAATGTTGTCTACCCGTATAGGAGAGCGCGCTAATGACATAAAAAAGGGGAGGGAAAGTACAGAATTATCACAGCATGTGAAAGAATGCAATCATGAAATCAATTTTGACCAAGTAAAAATATTACACAAAGAGAAAATTTATAATAAAATATATACGTTAGAGAGTCTCCGAATACAACAACGAATAAAAAAAAAACTATGAATAAAAAAGAGGACAAGGATAACACGAAATTACGGGTACTCAGTTGCTATAAGTTAGTTTACCAAAGTTTAGGTTAGTAAAGCTCTGTGATTCCAATAAGATAGTTTATAATATGATATAATTGTTGTGTCGTAAATATTTTTTAAAAATTATTAATTTTGTGTCGTGAAATCCCGTTTTTAATTTTAATTTGATGATATTTTCTGACATTGTAAAATAACATCGTAAGTTTAAACTGCGATATTAGTTTTAAAATATCTTTATTAAACATACATTTTGTATTCCACACATCTAAAATTATTTATTAAAAAAACATTTTGTATTATGTTTTGCCAGAATTTAACAATAAAAAACTCCTGAAGAAATTGGAAATAAGCCAAAGAAACGTCAAGTGAAAAATGAAATAAATTGTTTTTTATTTTAATTTCATTATCAGACAATTGACAAATTAGCCAAAAGGAAATACCAAACAACAAATTATAAACAAAATAAAATTGGTCACAAAAACAGCAAAAATCTAAATAGATTTTTTTGTTTATTTCAAAACTCAATATAATATAACAACTTTTTGTTTGAATAGAAAATTTTATCTGAAAATTTTTACTAATACCGAAAGTCCGTTTTTTTTTTTGTTTATTGAGTAAAGACAGTAAATTCAAAATATATTTCTTTGGTATTTTAACTACATATTCAATTGAAACAATTTTATGAATTAATTTCTTAAATATTGTGTACCGCCCCGGTAGGCTAGTTGGTAGCGTGCTGGCTTATTAGTGCGGGGGTCGTGGGTTCGATTCCCACCAGAGGCACTGGTCTGTTTTCGATACAACGCGCCGAAGGCCATTGTAGCTAGTGCTC
>JAEKOY010000877.1:0-17356 GCA_021234595.1 Delia radicum | reverse complement strand
TTCTAATATTTAGCACATTTTTGGCTGACTTTTGCAGATTAATTTGTAACTTTTAACTAACTAAAATTAAAAAAAATTATAATTTTTGTATTAAAAATACAAAAACTATTTTTTCGAACTTTCTATATTTTCATTAATTAAGTTAGAATATTGTTCTATTGATCGAGTCTGTAAATCTATTATGATATTGTCATATTAAATTTTATTTGTTGTTCGCCTAAGTGTATAAAGTGCCTGATCTGGTAACCCTAATTATATGACCTGGCAAACACATGTAACCATGTAATGAATTAATATAACGTATACGTCGTTTAAAGTGCTAGTTTTAGCTGACGAAACTACCCCACCTAGTGTTCAGGTGGGGTAGTTTCGTCATGATCAGCGGCTTCCGTAATTTTATATTTTTCAAAGTTTTCAAAAATAAATTCTAAAAAAAATCGTGTTAATATTATAAACTAATATCAACTCTTTGACACATTAAAAGGTATTTTGTTTTAGTGTACGAAATTTAAAAGTTATACCAATTGTACTTACTCTATATTATTTTTTTGTAACCCAAAAAATACAAAAATATGTCTATCCTCGACCACGTGCGAAGTACAAGTGTAAAATTTGGTGACATGAAAGATGATCAATAACTGCACAATTTATAATATCTCTTTTGAATACAGCGAAAATCGGGGGTGGTATATGTACCCTAGTGACGAAACCAGCCCCTTCTACCCTACTCTATATTGAAAGTTAAGAAATTAAATTGAAAAATTCAAAATGAGTTGGATTTTTGTTTTTCAAATCCATATTATTGAAAAGTTTGTGGGCAATATTGAAAAGTAGTTGTTTGAAATTTGTTTTTTTTTTGTTTGAAAATTAATAAATTATATAAAAAAGTATATAAATCAGAGACTCAAAATATCTGTTATATTTTTTTAAAAGCAACCAAAAATTCAAATGAAAAATTGTGTATTACAATTTTTCTAATGTTTAAATATAATTTAAAATTTCAAAGTTAAACAATTTTGCAAAAACTTAAATTTTTTCGGTTTTTATTTTTATTTTGATTTTATTTTAATTTCTGTTATTTATTGATTTTTTTTAAAACAATCTTTATTTTTAAAAAATAAATCAAAAAATAGTTGCTATTGTCTGATTTTAAGCTCTTACCAAAAATTATTTGCTAGATGTTTTCTTTATTTTGTGGTTTATATCGTGGTTGGTTAATAATTTTAGTGTAGACTACCCATCAATTTCGATAAATAGGGACTCATTTCACTTCGCGACTGTACGTTATTTCTCTAATAATAATTTTTACTTTTAACAATTATTTTGCGATCAAAACAAAAAAGGTATTAAATAACTAAAAAGACAATTCAAATAAAAAAGTTATTGTTTTGAAAGTTTTTTGTTTGAGTTTTAAATGAAATTTAAACAGGGCCAGTAGATAATTATTTAAAAGTTTAAAATATAAAACATAAAGTACATTTTTTTTTCGAAAATTTTTTAACAATTAGTAAATATTAATAAATTCTAATTTAATTTATAATATATCAATAACAATTAAAGTGTATGTGCAAATATCAATATAATGTAAATCAAATAAATTGACCATCTGCGCTCTGCTTAACACCTAAAACTCACTACAAAATATGTCAATAGTTGACAAGTATTATAAAGGGTGTTAGGTATTTAAGTTTTTTTGTGGAAACTTTTATTAATTTTTTTCAAAACCTATAAAAAAATAAATAATTTTCGCTACATTTATATATAATTTGTGGGTAAAGGTAAAGTTCTGATGCATTATGCAAAAACTTACAAATATTATTTATACCCTGGAATTTCACCCCGCACAGTGGGAAATATCACAAAATTTTCCGAAATAATAGGTCCATTTCTTACTAAGTAGTCCAATAGCAATTAAATTTGGAACATGCATAAGCGACGTAGCTCCAAGGTTAAGTTTTGTTTTGAACCTTGCAGACCTGATAAATATTTTCTTTCTGAATATATCGAGCCCTATCCGCCAGAAAAAACCATTTTCGGGTTTTTGATGAAAATATTTATTTTGAGACCATTTGCATCATTGGTCAAAACTTCATAGCTCTAGGAAGTACCGTTACAAAGTTAGACAAAAACAAAAAAGGCGTAAGTGCTTATTCCTATATAACATACAATAGTTTGTTTACATATTTCCTGACAGCAAAGTGTTACTTACGTCCTTTTTTATTTTACAAATAACTCAAAATCTAGGACACGCTCGATCATGTTTTATTCATCGTTGGATTCGTAATTCAAAAGACTTTAATTTGTTTATCATATGTTTATACTTTTCTTAAACCACGCAAGAAATAAATCAAAAAAAGTAAAATTGGGTCAAATTAGACCCCCTTGTTTAACCCCTTAAAGTGAGATTTGGTACAAAAAAACAGTTTAGTTTTCTTTATATTTTGGTCTTTTATAACACATTTTAATTTCATTAAAATCCGATAAGCCAAAGAAAACTTAGAAAAAAACTTAAAAATGCCTTTCCTGTAAAATTATGAAATTGTTACTTACGTCTTTTCGGCGGATAGGGCTCGATATAAAGTGTGCATACCACTCAGATTTGTATATACTTTCCCCCCCTTCCCCTCGCTTCTAAAGTTACCACATCTTTAAGGCAAATATAAATTTTTACCCGCTGTTAAAATTGTACAAGCCTCCACTTAATTTTAGACATGGCATCAAAAAATTAAAAACAAAATCATATTTTTGGAAAA
This sequence comes from Delia radicum, assembly GCA_021234595.1. Taxonomy (NCBI): domain Eukaryota; kingdom Metazoa; phylum Arthropoda; class Insecta; order Diptera; family Anthomyiidae; genus Delia; species Delia radicum. The sequence goes on along the minus strand of JAEKOY010000877.1, from coordinate 14,603 downwards.
TTTTGTTTCTTTGGGATGTGTGGGATTGCTATTAAAGTCCTTTTGGACTTTGCCTATTAATAAATTGGATTTTGTCTATTAATAAAATTTATTAACCCTAGAACACACACCCGGGTACAAATGTATTCACTTGCAACTTTGCAGTGCTGTGACTCAGGAACGGCTTAACTTAGGGCATAAAGATTTCGGATCTGGTTAATCTTTTAAAGGTTAAAGGAGCTACGAGCTTCCAAAGTCGACACCTACATAAACACACGCAACATTTGAATATCCCATGCCCGTGATCTTTTTTGCCTATATCTTTTGAACCAGGTAGAATATTTGCATGAAAGAAAAACTAAAAACATTTGTTAAATATTAATATACGCATTTAAAATAATGAAATTGGACCAGTTAAACATTAGAACAGGCCAAAATAAGCTAGTAGGTACAAATGTATCTAGTGTTTGTGTTCTTGTAGAAAAAGTTGGGTATGCATCGTAAGGCTAATACAGATTATCCAATGATTTTTTGCACTTAAATAGACTTTTAAGTCAGAAATGTGAAATTTATGTCAGAATTTCTGATTTGCTGTTAGCAAATCTCACAATTCCCAAAAATAATATAAAAATTTCCAAAAATGGAAATTTTGACATTTTTTGCTGTCATTTCTACATTTAAAGAGGGGATTAGAAACGACTTACCCAGTAAATTAGATATTTGTTGAACAGCTTCCTCTACCTAATTGGAGTAGCGCACAATTTTTAGCAGAGGGTTAAAATTAATATACAAATCAAATTTTTTTTTTATTTATTTATTTATTTTTATTTATTTTAAACGAATGCAGTTTTTGAGTGCAATACGATATTCCATTCATTTTTATTTAGTTAAATAACTAATATTTTGAAAATGAAATTGACCCGGTTACGACCCGCTATTCGAAAAAACTGGACTTGGGTCGGACCAAATTTAGAATTTCTCTTGAACTATTAGAGATAACCCACACATGGATTCATGTTTTTTGTTAGTCTCTAAAAGTAAATTATAAATATGTTAATTTTTTGAAAATCAGATTAGAAACCAAAAAATGGCAAGCACTCATAATTATATGCAAAAAGTTGTTTATTTTAGATTGTTATATTGCCACCCTCGGGAAACTGGAATCAATATCAAAACTTAAGCTCGATATTACGTCAATTATACCTGTTCCAAATTTCATTGCAATCGGACCACTAAGTAAGAATTGGCCGAATTGTTTCCAAAAATTTTGTGATATATCCCACTGTGAACTGTATTGGATATTACAAATACGATCAAACCAAAATGTATGAGTATTGGTTCGCTACTGAATATACTGTGCGAAGGACTTTCATTATGTATGATTTTGTTTTTAGTTTTAGAAAGGACTTAAACTTAGAGTTTTATTTAGTTTTTCGTTAATATCTATCTTTTTGAAATACATTCATTCAGAAAAGAAATTTTCACAGTTGACCACTTTTTTGTGTGAAATTTTCCAATTTAGCGAAATCCGCTACTTCCGATTTTAATTTGGATTTGATATTCATAGTGTATAGATTTGATGTGTCGCGATCATAATTATTATTTATAATTTTTTCTAATTTTTTAATTCAAATAAAATATTTTAAATGTTGCGAAGCATGCGAATTCAAATTTTTTTTTATCAACCTTAATTTACATATTATACTAAAAGACGAGCTCATAGGTCAAGGTTTTTCGCTATGCTGTAATATAAATTTTATTCAGATTTCGCATTTTCCAGTTAACCGGACTTTCTTTTGCACAAAAATGCTTTGATTACTTGCGAAATGGGATGGTAAATTGTGCAAAAATATTAAAAAATAGTAAAAACTGAAACAACCGCGGACTTAGTTGTTAATGCTGCATATTTGATACCCAAATGTTGCTGAAGGTCTTGTCAGTAGTAACCATAAAAAATTAAGACGAAATATCTTATTTTTAAAATTTAATGCATAATAAAAAACTTTGTTAAAGCAAGCAAAACTTTAAAGCAATTTTGAGATAAATCTGCTGCCCATAAGTGAAAAAACTGGGTACACCATTAAAATCAGTGTGGCCGAAATATTTAGGATCAAAGGTCGACACTCTCGTTTTATTTTTCGAGCTGCGCAGTGTTATTAAAAGACTAACTAAATAATACTATTTTTGTGTTACAGTGAATTACCCGATACCTGGGAAGATTTACATGAAGTTGCTAAAGCTGGAGCTGATGCCATACATGAAGCTACAGGCACCAATTATACAATAGGTTCTTCGACAAATGTTTTATATGTTGCCGCTGGTGCTAGTGATGATTATGCCTTTAATGCTGGTTTCCCTATATCATTTACTATGGAACTACCAGGAGCCGGTCCTAGTGGTCATGATCCACCTGTTACAATGATCGATGAGTTGGTAAAGGAAACATGGGTTGGTATTAGAGCTATGGGTAAAAAAGTTACTGAGAAATACCCCTTAGTTAAGTAAAAGTGAAAACAACTTTGAAGTAATAAAAATAAGGTTTTGTTAATACGTTTCATTTTAAATTAGTTTCGTTTTAACAATAAAAGTAACTACTGTCTTCTTTTTGAAAAGTCTACAATTGACTTATGCAATAAAAAATATGTTCTTGGTTTTAATTTACGATTTGGTTAATAACCATTCAGTGTTGGTAAATTCGATTACTTTTTAATACTAGGTACTAGCCGATATTTTAAATTTGGATTCTCGATACAAACCGATTTAAATATAAAATTAAATCGAGTTGTGTGGGTTTAAATATAAAATTTAGGTTTAGCAATTAATAAAGTTTTTAAAAATTTTCACATCACAATGTTTCACTTTAATTGAAAACTTAATGCTTAAAACATATTCTTAAACTTTCTTACTAACTATTCAATATATTCTTTATAGTTCACGAACTTTTTTATATGTAAGTTTTACTTTTGAATTTTTCCTCTAGCAGAATTGCTAATTATTTTAGTGGAGTCGCATTTTAGTATCTTCTTCCTATCTAAAATCCGACTCATATATTGAGTAATTATTTATAGTATCGAGTACATACAAAAAGAGATAAATAATCGATAGTCGATACCTATACTGTCATCGGTTATCAATGTAAAGTATGTGGCTTATTGTCTTGTAAAGGGTGATTTTTTAGCAACTTTCTTTTGGCTATACTGTTTTTGGCAGCTCAGCTGTTTTCGTGTAACTTCTTACTGTTAAACATGTTCAGTTTTGGTCATATTCAGAGGCGGCTATTCGGAATCTTGTGACTAAATTTCGCACCAAATTTAAGTTATTGGACATTGAACCACCAACACGCATACGTATAGAGCGGCAGAGGAAAATATCGCAGCTGTATCCGCCAGTGTTATTGATGACCGTGAATTATCGATTCGGCGCACAGTGGTCAATTTCGCGAGATAGCGGTCAAAACTCTATAACTTTTGACCGGATTGGTATTTTTTTATGCAATTTGTTTTGTTCAATAAGAGGGACTTTAAGCTTCATTTTTCGTGTTCAAACGTAAAAATCGATTGATAGGAACGTAAGTAATGTGGAGTTAAAAATGCATTTTAATTTTTTGTTGAGTTTCTACGTAAAAGTTGAATATTTTGACATTTTAAATAGGTATTTTTTTTTATAATTTCTTATTTTCTTCAATCGTATTTTACAACCAATACTTATTTATTATTCCTAAACTTAATTTTGGTCAGAAAATGCCAACATTTGGCCCCTGACATTTACTTAGTCTCAATATTCACAGGGGCCAAAGGTTGGTTTTTTTGGAAGAAAGCTATTTCTTGTCAGGATTAAACTGAAAAATAACACTGAAATTCCCAACAATATCAATACCATTTGGATATATTATATACAGAACACAACATCGATAAAATTTTAATTAAATAGTCAGCATCAAATGTCTTTAATAATCGTTCTGCAGTGTGTTCAAGAAGATCCTGCAATTTTATTTCTGCTGAACTTGAAGTTACACTAATAGCAGTTGGCGAAGGTAAGCAATCTTTTTTTGGCAGAAACTATATCTCGATATGATGGAAAAATTCCACAATTTTTTTCATTGGTTCGCTTCCGCAATTCTGTATATTGGTTTTTAGTCATTTTCAAATCCAAAAATAGTGCAAATGCTTCTTCTGGAGTAAATTTATTTTCTTCAGTTGGTGTCGGCATACTTTCTAAAATCCTTTTTGTGCGTCTGGGGCTTGCTTCCACTATTTTTTCAATGATAGCAATTTTACTCTTTTTAGTTTTCGATGGTTGAATTTGATGCAGAAATGAATCCTTTATGATGCTACAAGAAACTTCTTCATTGATATGTTTAAGCTTGCGTCTTCGTGATCTTTCACTACAATTATCAATTGGCTTTGCTGGTCGACCACCTTTTCCAGTTTCCGTGGTAGTTACTGATGGCTTTTTAAAAATAAGTTTATTTCTTAGCCATTCTTGGTTGCGTGAGTAAAACAATTTCTTGTTTCTGGAACATTGATTGTACCATTTTCTTAAAGTATTTAAAAAGTTTTTTACTTTTAAGTTATGAATTTTATTTTTTATTTTCATCTTTCCGTTCAAAATATATATCAGATAGAACACTATAACTGAATTTAGCCATTGTTTAAACAATAATGAAGAAAAAAAAATGAATGCATGGATTAATATACTATTGCTCGAAGTTTCAACATGATCTTTTTTACCTCTTTGAAACATAATATAACAGGTACTTGGTTTTACCAGTTATTTCCATTGGTTTTAAATTTATTTGCAATTTTCAGGTATTTAAGTTATGTAATATTAGATGGCAATAAAATCATTTTTTACCTTTTCCAAATGAATTGCCAGATACCACATAATTTGAGAGTTCTATTGTCATTTTTGTCAAAATTTTGATACACCCCTTCTATGTGGACTAGGTCCAAATATGGGCCAACTTTTCCTAATTTCAACAGAATTATTTTTGGGTCAATAAGAACTCTTGTACAAAATTTCATCAAAATATATGCATAATAGCCACTTTCACATACAAATAACTTCTCAAAAAATATGACGTGCATTTGTACCGAATATCTTACCTTGGGTCAGAAAAATTGCTGTAGCTCAAAAAGTGCAGTCCCGATGTATGGACATGTATATATAGGAATGTAGGGGAGAGTTAGGACTACAAAATAGTAAATTTGTGTTTTGACTCAGCTTGTCTCACAGGAGTTGTGCTCTATGAAGTAGGAAATTTCCGAGAAATTTGACCTTTTTTAAAAAAAAATATTTAAATTGTTCTGAAAACAGTAGAGCTTCAATTTTTCTACCAGTAATAGGAAATAAGTTAAATTACAACACAAAATTTATTTCGTCCAAAAATCTTGAAAAACAAAAAAGTTATGATCATTTAAACTTTAAAAATTAACTAAAAATATCATAAATGTACTAAATTCTGAAAAAGCCCATTTTGGACCACCCTGTTCTCAGTGTTCTCAGTGAAATAGTTGAAATAGAGTTCTAATTTTTTGGCTCCCTAGGTTTACTACTGTCTACTTTAATATGAGTCTAATAACTTTAAAATCGGAGAACAAAAACCAAAATACAGCTAAATACAGGTGCAAGAATTGAAGCCACACGACCTTCCACAACGGCTAACTTTTGGTGAATGGGTGCTGGCAAAGTTGGATGAAGATCCACTTTTGTTATAGGAAAATTGTGTTCAGCGACGAAGCTCATTTCAGGTTGAATGGATATGTAAACAATCAAACATTTCTGTTTTTGCTGTGAAGAGCAGCCAAAAGCACTGTTTGGTGGCATCATTGGACCGTACTTTTTCAAAGACGACGAAGGCAGGAGCGTTACTGTGAATGGCGAGCGCTAAAGTGCGATGATTAGAATTTTTGTTTTGCCCAAAAATGGAAGAGCTGGACTTGGATGAGATATGGTTTCAACAAGACGGTGCTACACTGAGGAATTTATTCGTGAGATACCGGCCTTTATGTTGGAGGGAGTATGCCAAAATTGCACCCAGCGTATGAACCATTTGAGGCGTAGCCGCGGTCAAACATCTTTATTTACGTATTAGATTACGCTGTGCTACACAGAAAATTCACTCGTCAAATGACCTTGTATAGGTTGGAAGAGTGTATTACATATCCGGTTTTAGAAGTTGCCCTCAAGTTTTCGAGATACCGGTAAAACAAAATTTTTTGCGACAGGAATATTTAAACATTTTTGAATTTTTAAACGTTAAATTTATTTTTTTTTACAAAAAAATTGCATTCTTTATGAACTCTCTACACTTGACTTATGCAATAGAAAAAAGTGTTTTTTGTTTTCATTTACGATTTGTTTAATTACCATTCAGTGATTGTAAATTCGGTTATTTTTCAATACTCGATACTACCAGATATTGTTAATTTGGACAAATAATCGATACTCTATACCCTCTAATCGTTTTTTACCAGCACTATTACCATCTACATGTATCATGAACCGTTAATATGTATTTTTACTATCATTGGTTATCAATGTAAAGTATGTTGCTTATTGTCAAATATTTACGTATTAAATTACACTGTGCTACACACAAAATTCACTCGTCAAAACAGGTGTGAGAAATTGCAATATACCTTAACATTTTCGAGATAACGGTAAAACAAAATTTTTTCCTACCGCCATATTTAAATATTTGTAACTCATTCATTTTTTAATCGATTTTAAATTTGTAAACGTTTTAAATATATATATGCTTTCTTTATGTTATTAATATAAATATGTAGAGATTTTCTTAATAGCAATTAAAATTTTCAAGATATTTTTAAGCTTTTTCAACTTCTAAGAGGGTTTCTTTTTTGAATCTTCTTTTAGAACAACAATATTCTTAAAGCTATTGTTTTTCTGCGTAAAATGAGCCACGATTTGGTAAAATCGGTTAAAAAATTGACAAAGTTGTGGTACTTTTTCTATAAATACACAGTTAATATTTTTTTCTTTACATTTTTTTTATAAAATAATATTTGTCATGGGATATAAGTAAATTCAATTTAATATTAAAATATCTCATTACTTATCTTTTTGGATCTAATTAGATCCAAGTATTAATCTATCAGGATATTAAATTAGATATTTTAGGATACCCCAATTTGGATATCAATTTTGATCTAACTTAATCCAGTAATATATTTGAGATATCCAATCGCATATTAATGGATATCCCAATTTTGAGATAAACTTGGTAAAGAGATGTAACTATTGTTTGATGGGTACTAATATTTAAAATTTTAGCTCAAATATAACTAAATATTTGTCTATTCACTTCATATTCAGCAAAAAATCTGCTAATTTTATAAGTTTTTTCAATTTACTATTTTTTTCATCAGTGCCATTAGTGTAAAAATATCAATACATATTTTTATTATTAGTAGCCGCATTGATGTAAGGTCGTATATAGTGTAAGCAAGGTATTTTTATAACATTAATGTCATAAATGTTTTGCCAACCATTTTTAGTTTACTATACAAAAGTGGAGTCAAATATGACACAATTTGTCGTTTTGTTTATATATTTCTTATATAAGTTACCAAAATTTGGTACCAAATGAAATGTATTTTGAGCGTATTCACATATTAATAGTAGCCGCACATAAAAATGAACAAAAAAATTAACTTATAATAATAATACTTCCCAGCAAAACTTTGGTAATGGGTGCGCTAAAGTAATGCATTACCTTGTAATGTGTACTCTTTACCTGTATAATTATTTTTCAACAAGAAGTAATGAGTTACCGATAATTAAACACTCATGGATTACCTTGTAATGATACCTCATTACATTTTACATTACTTCAAAACATAAAATAATGACTTACCGATCATCAATTACATAATGCATGAATTATAAAAGTAAAGTACTTATTAATATATATTTTTGAAAATCTATTTATAGACACATTACTTTGTGATTTTTTGTAAGCATGAGGGTAAGGTGTATATTTTTGGTATCACGAGCGAAAACACAACACCTCATTTACATTTTAGCAATAAAGTATTATATGTATCGATAGCTCAGTTGGCAGAGTTCTCGCCTAACTAATTAGATCAGAGACCCCAGGTTCGAATACCAGCATGACCACGTAATTTATTTAATAAAAAAAAGTTATTTATTAAATTAAAAAATATATCTGTAAAAAAAATTTTTATGCATTTTTTTTATGAAAATCTATTTAAAGACACATTACTTTTTTCCACCAAGTAACCATATAAGAAACCAGTTACTTTACCCCCTACATGGTAATGAGTCCACCTATTACTTTTAGACTCATCGCCTGAAAAATTCATCAGTGAAGTAAGGTGTAATGTAATGCGTGTAGCTTTATAGCGATACATTACTTTACCCATGATTGGGTAATGTGTGCTTTTGCTGGGTTATTTAATTTAATTGAGGGGTTGTCTGAGCTTTTTTTAATTTTCGTAATCGTTCGTCTTTAACACGTCTTTTATAAGCCATATTTTAAATATTTCTAATACGTGGCAACTCTGGGCACTCATCATAGGCAACATATTTGTTTTTTCGAGTACATTAATACTGTGGACAATAAAATTTTAATTTATAAAATTTTAAATATTGTAATTTTGACATTCCCTTTTTATCCCCTAAAAAATACGTGTCTACTATTTGTTTTGTCCTTAACAACATATCCAAGAATCACAAAAATCTGCGGGTTCAGTTCCGTTGAGTTACAAATGTTTAAATCTACCAGTCGCAAAAATACACTTTACCGTTATCTCGAAAATGGTTAGTATATTACAGTTACCCAAACCGATTTTGAAATATACTCAGCTAAACTTACAACCTACGCTAGGTCACTTAAAAAGTGGTTGCATTTATTTATTTTATGTAGCACCGTGTTATGATTATCACCCTTTGGAGTTGTGTTAATAGTGATAACAGAAACTTCGCAATTGTTCGAATTAATAGACATTGAAGGAAATAATGTTATAGCTTAATAACTGTTTAATATACAATAAATGCAATTGGAAGGGAATAATCATTTTTCATTTTTAAGCTGCATACGGAGAATTTCTAAAATTTTCGACACTTTGAGGAAAACTATTTTAAATTTTTTTGTATGACATAAATAACCTTTTGTTTATATTTTAGCCGATGTTTAATTATGCTAAATTCATTAACGTTTATCATTTATCTTTAACGGAGAAACATTTTATTTATGTCGGCTACATCCAAACTGTAAGTAAAAAACTGTAGTAAAAACTGAAAAAAATTATAAAAAAATTTCTGTTATTTAACAGTTGACTGAAAGCTTATAAAATCAACCACTCGATTTCCTAATACTAAAATAACTGCATCAAACAACTGTTACAAAAATACTGTATTATTTTGTATTTGTTTCTCAAATAACTGCCATACACTTAGGAAATTATGTTGGTAAAGACGACAGCAATTGTAGTCAAAAACAAATGAAATTTCATTTAAAGAAAGAACGACTTACATTTCATTAAATTCAACTAACATTGCCATTTGTTTTTTAATGTTCAAAAAATGACTAACAATAGTAGTAAAAATGAACCACATGGTAGTAAAAAATAAACAAACATTTATTTATTTTTAATTTTTTAAATAACAAAAAACCACTGTAAAATGAATGTAAAAACATAAAACAGTCATTTGATGTGAGTTGTTTTTTTAAATGAACTACAAGGTTAGTTAAAAATTTTATTTGTTCTACAAATGACTTACATTTACATTAAAATTAAAGAAACTGTATTACAACCCAAACAACTACATATTTTTAAAGCAGAAGTTCCCTGAGTGTAGTAGTTGTTATTATGTATAATTTCATATAAAAATAACTGTTATTATAGTTAAAACAACAACTACTGAATACAATACAAATAACTGTAACGTAACGTTTGCTGAATGAAATTGCAACAAAACGAAAAAACTTGTAGTTTTTTTTTTAAATAAACTTAAAGTAAATTTTACTTTTGTAAAAAACAGCACAGTAATTTTATGTTAAAAAACTTGGTAAAATTCAACCAATTTTATGTCAGTTTGGAACAACTTTGTCCATAGCTATTGAAAATTTCGATGTTAGAATTTCATTGAGCTCCTTTTTAAAATTTTGATTAGATATTTAGTGGTATTGGTATTTGTTAAGTCGTAATGATTTGTTTTGCTTTTTATAGTTATTTTCCTCGAAAAACTGTGACCTTGCCATTTATTGCCTTCTAAGATTAAATCGGCACTGATGCAAATAATGGTGATTTTGACAATTTTGTAACAAATTTGTGAATTGAAAATTTAATGTTACTACATAAGTTGCAGGAATATCGGGCTTATCATTTCTGAACTTTTTTGGAATCCCGTATGATTATGAAACTTTGTTAATGATTTTCCATCGCATTAAACCCTTTTTTCTCGATGGCTGTACGATTTAGCGATATATCCAGCAGTTATTTCTTAAAGCTTTGATCTCGTTGATAACTCGCTTTTGTCGGAGCAAGGCATACTCTTTGTCATTTTTTTTGTTACTTCTCAGTGTAGAAAAATATTACCAGTAAGTACATATTTGATAATGGAAAGTACAAATCATTACAAATCTCATTACTTTTATATTTGAATATTGCGCAAAATAATGACATATCATTACTAAACACCTTACAAAAAAATACAAAAATATGTCGTTACCTATATGCTTACCAAAATAATGTGTCTAACAATTTATTAAAAAAAGCTAAATTTAATAAAAAAATGTTTTTTTTTTTTTTTTTTGTTAAAGCATTTTTTTTTTAATAAAATGTGGCCACTTTTTTGCCTGCAGCCCACAGATACTTCGGCTATAAAAAATTTTAAACTTGTGGGATATAAATAAAATATATCTTAAATTAAGGGCTATTATATTCTCTTTTGATACTTTCCTTTAGACCCAGTGTCACGATTTTATTTTCTCGACAAATATCAAATTAAATTTAAAATATTCACTTTTTGCTTTTAGTACAGCATCTTTACTATCCCAATAAAGGCGTTGAACTTTTCTTTATTTAAAAACCAATATATTGCTCTACAAACATTTCGTTTGTATCCCACTATTTTTTATAGCAGAAATATTAAAAAATGCAAAGTTTACTGATTTTGACGATTTATTAAAGATATAAAATAAATGAATTTTAAAAATCGGCTATGAGGAATCGATTAGGAATTTATTGAATTACTAGCTGACCCGGTCCAAGTTGTTGGACCTTACAAAGTCTTTTATAACTCTGTTTAAAAAGTTTTCTTGTTATTAAAATTTAATTGAATTCAAATTTTTTGGCAATAGTATTTGTGTTACTTATATTATAATAATAAAATCATACGAAAAATAATAACTTCTATGAATGGTTAATATTTATGTGGAAATAAAACGGAAATTGACGAAAAATAATAACTCCCATGTATGGCTAATATTTATGTGCAAATAAAACGCCTAAATTTGTGTTTAAAAATTAGTTCTGTGCCTAAATACATTGCATTTAATAACACAGTGCAACACATAAATTGGTTCCTCTTTCGTACACGGTTTTTTTTGAAGTGTATATCGGAACTAAAAAAAATCCGCAAAGGACTTGGCCAGATTACATCGAATTTTTTTTTGGGCACCCTAAGTTTTTGCACCCAAACATGATTTTTTTAAAAAAGGAAAATTTTTATGGAATCCATATATCATAAACCGTTCGCCATTTCAGGACAAAATCATGAAAAAATCATAAATCAATTTTTTTGCAATTTTGATGCAGTGGATGCAATTTTTTTGGGTCGGTCCATATGAGAATTTTTTTGCTTTTGTTTGGATCTTCAACTTTGCCAAAGTCATAAAAACAAAATTCCGAACGGTTTATGATATATGGATTCCATAAAAATTTTCCTTTTTTAAAAAAATCATGTTTGGGTGCAAAAACTTAGGGTGTCCAAAAAAAAAATAATTTCGATGTAATCTGGCCAAGTCCTTTGCGGATTTTTTTAGTTTCGATATACACTTCAAAAAAAAAACGGGTATGAAGGAGGAACCAAACGATGACCTTAAAAATGCTGCACTGTGTAATATTATGAATATGACTGAAAAAAAATATACGTTTTCGTGAATATTTTAACACCAGCGCAACAGGTGAAAAACTTTGTCAGCAACTTTAGTTTTATGTACATAATATATGTTGCGAATTTGAGCTAAATTGGACCGTAAATAAATTTTTTGGGAAAATCTCGACCCCAGCGCCACCTATCGGGTACAAAAAAAGTTATGCAAATCGGAGAACCAAAGGAACATATGGTATGAATACGAAGTCGCTAGCATTAGTGGTTCAACAGTTATTAGAGTACCAACATACGCACCAACGTTTTTATATATTAAGATTTTTTAAAATTTATTTCCTTTCAAATTCATTCAAAACTGTGTGCTGTGGGCAAACTTGCTCAAAAAAGTCCAATCCCCACTATGCCGGGCCTCCAGGTTGCCAGTCAAGCGATCTGCCAGCTATCGCGACATGTAATACTTGATAGATAAAAACATAAAGTTGTTATATATATACCCAGGCAGAAATTGAAAACCGTATCAAAAAACAGTACTGGAAAAACACTGCTATTTTGTAGAACCCACCGTGTTAAAAATTACCGAAGGTAGAAAAAAATATTGAACTAGGAAAAAACCAATTTGTCTGCACAGCATGTGTTTTGCCAGTACCACCAGCAAAATTCTTTGCCAATGTTGTTCTTACCAATATTGCAACCAATTAGAAGCATTTTTTAAAATATTTTATTATATTGCACACATTTAAATATGATGTATAATACTAAGACCGAACTGCTGCTTCTTAAATGTATTTTATTATACATATTTCTTAAAATTAATTTAATTCAAGCTATTTTAAAAGCACATAATTTCTTGAATTACCAACGTTATGCCAACTGTGGCAAGCTGGTGTCATTAATGTTAGTGAGAAAAGTTCTGACATGTCATTACCGTTTCTGCACTTGGTTACCTATCCACATCGATTCTCTAGCTATTTAACAAATAGAGAAACTATTTTCGTTTTTTTAAAAGTTTTTTTAAAAGTTGTTCTGCATTTTATGTTATTTTGAAAAAAATTTATATTTTGTATTACACGAAATTAGCTAAAGCAGGTTTTCATGAAATATATTTATGAAGCTACATACTCGTACAAAATTTATACAATAGGTTCTTTGACAAATGTTTTATATGTTGCCGCTGGTGCTAGTGCTGATTATGCCTTCATTGCCGGTTTTACTATATCGTTGTACTATGCCAGGTGCCGGTCCTAATGGTCACGATGCACCTGCAACAATTATCGATGAGTTGGTAATGGAAACATGGGTTGGTATTAGAGCTATGGGTAAAAAAAGTCATTGAGAAATATCCCTTAGGTTATTAAAAGTGAAAACAAATTTGAAGTATAATGAAAACAATATTTTTTTAATAAGTTTCATTTTAAATTAATTTCTTTTTAACAATAAAATTAACTACTGCCTTTTTTTAAGTGTCTACACTTGACTTATGCAATAGAAAAAAGTGTTTTTCTTTCATTAACGGATTGTTTAATTACCATCTACCTGTAGTTTTACTATAATATGACTTTTTTATATCATCGGTTGTCAATGTAAAGTATGTCAATTATTCTCAAGTATTTTCGTATTCTATTATGATTATTACCCCTTGAGGTTGTGTGTTTTATAGTGATAAGAGAAACTTTGCAATTGTTCAAATTAATAAACATTGAAGGAGCCATTCCACAGTGGGATAAATATATCACAAAATTTTTAGAAAAAGTTCGGCCATTTCTTATTTAGTAGTCCGATTGCAAAAAAATTTAGAATATGTATAAGTGGTGTAATATTGAGCTTTGACGTTGAACCCACTGTAGTTGCGGTTTGTAAAACCACATTTGCCATTTGCTCTTTTTAGAACAAGCTTTTAAAACCTATAACTGCTTTTGTTTCATTCCAACTTCAAAAGAGAGAGCATGTTAGTAGCTGGTCTTTGCTTCATATATTCTTGGTCCATATATTTCAAGTTAAGCTTAAGTTTTAGTTATGTTTTCCCTGAGTCCTTCATTGACATTTTTTTTTTTAATATTAGTCAACGTTTCAAGATGTAAATATCAGCTGCGGTCTCGTTGTTTTTGAGACAAATTTCTGATGTGCGGTATGGTTGTTACAGTGCCGAAAATAAATTAATATTTCTACACTGGGTGTCGTATTAATTGTGTTAATGCCTCAAATTTTGTATACGTTTTTTTTTTTTAACATACATATATTATCCCAAGAAACATTTTTACTGACGATCCGAAACGTACGGATCATGAATCCGGCTTTTCGGCTCGAAAACGGTCCGTATAACGCATACCCGTCAAAGCTTGTACGTAAACGGAACAATAACGGACCGTATAATCGAATTTTCGTTAACAATACGTTTTGAATCCGTTTCCGTATATCCGTTTCTATACCGTCAAATATTGACTATATCCAGTTTTTTTCGTTTACTACACGTGTTTTTTTTTTTTTTGTCAAAATAAATAATTCTAAAATTAACATGTTTTTTA
>JAEKOY010000087.1:0-50000 GCA_021234595.1 Delia radicum | reverse complement strand
ATTTGAAGACTTGTGTTTTCTATCGTATTTAGCATGTGGAGATCCTGATCGACTTCTAAAATATAAAATATTTAATTTGAACGACATTTTTAGTTGATAAACAAAACAACTTACCTAGACCTATGTTTACGACCATTATGTTCCGAAGCAGAAGTCCGTCTCTCGGAATTTTCACTTTTTAAAGATACTTCATCACGGTTGTGTCTACCTCCACCTCTATTATGCCCTCCGTCTATTGCGCTGCTGCCACTGCCAATGGTAGAATTCTATTAGGGAGGCGTAAGATATAACAACAAGAAGGAATTCATGTACAAATGATAACGTCGTCACACATCATCACGACGTCACAAATTGTAAACGTTTGATAAATTTTCAATTGCAATTTCGCGTGTTTGGATATTGTTGTTGATGGTAGTAGTAGTAGTAGTAGAAGTAAAAAGTTGATTAGACAAGAGAAAGTAAATCAAAGTAATTAGTTATTTCTTTGAAAGAATACAATTTATAAATCAATCAATCATCAATTCTTAATTACAACAATGGTGGTGAGTGTTTGCCCAATGGAATTGACAATTCAGACATCACACAACACCAACATTTTTTGGCGATCTTTTTTTAGTTGTTGAATTCATTATATACTACTATTATACACTCTGTATTTACTCAACACAATCTGTAAAATATACTAGAATATAAATATGATTTTTGTTTGTTTGTTTATAAAATGTTCGCCTTCTCGCTTGAGTTGTGGCGAATTTCTAGGATTTTTCTATATAAATATATACATATTTTTTTTCGTTTTCACTTTAAACTGTTGACAGTTGATGAAGATGTGATTCGGTATAGTCATTTGGGGGGTAGTAGAAGTCGTAGAAGTAGTAGTAGTACTGCTAGTTTTTAATCCTGCACAAGACAAGTGCTGCCCAGACGCACATTTGTGTATTTATCTGAAATTTAGTTCAGGTTCAGTTTGAATGTATTTTTTTAAAGATTTTTTTAATTTTTTTAACGAATCAAATATCAGATAAAGAAATAAAATCAATATATTTGCTTATATAGAAATGCTTTAGTACAAAGTATTTTTATATATAGTTTTATATATTTTAGGCGGTTTTTCTGGCACATTCAAAACTTACCAAATAATCTCCAGCTTTACATTTTTTAGAATGACCAAAATGAATCAATCTCTAGCAACAATTTGGGTTTTAAGATTTTTCTGCAAAGACATTTCACCCTTGAAAATTATTCTATATTTAATTACGGAATTTGAGAATTTAAAGGATCCTAACAAAAATCAAACTGTTGTACAGATTAAATTGGAAACAGAAGAAATTTATTGTTTAAAAATAAACAACTAATTTTTGGTACTTCTCTTAGCATTTATTTGTATACAACGTTTTGAAAAAGTTAGATGCTCGTTAGTTAGAATTAATTTCTAATTTTAAATACGTCCACATATACGAGGGTCAAAACGAATGTTTAATTTAAAGACATGTAATTTTTATCATAACAAATGTAATAAAAATTTACTTTAAAACTATATTTACTGCAATCGGGCATATAACTAGATTTAGTAAACCGGTCATTTTGGCCGATATATAAACATTTAAATTATTTTTAAAATATATTAGCTTTTATAAATTAAATCTATGATTATTTATTTAATTTTTCACTTAGAAAAATTATTTTTTAAAACATAAACTCTCCACACTAATATTCTCCGGATTTTAAGACTGATCCAAAAATGTTGACCTTTTAAGATATAGCTTAATCGATTTCCTAGTGTGGAAATTTTGTATATCCTAATTAATGTTAATATTATAAACATTGAGTTAAAACATGCCAACTCAATAAAAAAATGGCATTTTCTGATCGAATAAAATTCACCAAACTGTCATACTCGACTATAAACGTTAAAGTTTGACTCAGTACAAAAATCTAAATTTGGTTTAAAAATGTGGCTTATTATTTATATATTTCTGAATTTACTTTATGGATTTAAAATTTTGACCCCGGCTTTATTTATTGAAGTGCATTTTATAAACATGCTTTTAATATAAGCAATTTTTTAGTAAAATCTGAATGTTGTAAGTAAAAAATTATTTAATGCTGGACAACGTGGCATAACATCGTAGTTAATTAGAAATGGCATTGGTAAGCGAATTCGATGCAGCAACAAACAGCGCACAATTGCATACAATTTTAACTGAGAGAAATTCACACAAATATGTAGTAATAAAGAAAAAGGTAACAAGTGTTTTAATTGCAATCATTTTGAACATATTTCTGAACAGTGCCCTTTTAAAGTCGAAAAGGCTAATATCTACGAAAACTTACTGTATGCGATGTCATTATGATGAAGCGAGTAACATTTTCTGACCATACCTGGCTAGCGCTTTTTGATTCAGGGACTTTATTAAATAAACCAAAACTTCAAGGATCTAATTTCTATTTATTTGGATTTGGTATTAACTCAAACAAAAATAATGCCCTTCGGATATTTTGAACACAATGTAGAAATTGAAGACGAACAATACTATCTTACCTTTTACGTACTACTGTCGACGTAGAAGTCGTTCTTGGAAAAAGAGTTTTGTTTACATGCCTATTTAACAATTACACCAGATAGTTTGACATTTAAGAAGATTAAAACTAAAGACGATTATGAGATATACAGAAGGAAACGACTATATTTTAGAAACCAAGACGATTAAGGAGTTGATGAACATTTTGACAATGGTATTATCGAAGTATCAGAATCCGAATTTTTTAAGTCAAGTGTTTATGGTGAAATAGATTGTGTGTCGACTATAGAAGAATCGACAAAGTTATAGTGAAATATCGATGTCCATTACCTCTAATCAAGGATCAACTAGATTAGAAACAGCCAAGATATTTAATACGATGGATTTAAAGAACGGTGTTTTTCACGTCAACGTCGCTGAAAAAAGTCGTAAACACATCTTTTGTAACATATAACGATCAATATCAGTTTTGCTAAGTACCTTTTGGACTATCAAAATCGTTTTTTCGTTTTCCACGATATATAAATGCAATATTTCGCGATTTGAATCGCAGAGGAATCGCATTACCATATTTCTATGACATAATTATTCCTGGAAGAGATTTTTTTTTTAAACATTTACTTTTTTATATTTATTTCAACATTATTTTAAATGATTATTATATTGAATTTTTTGTACATACATATCATTGTTAAAAAATATTATTAACAAAGATTAACTTATGCATTTTTCGTTTATTAATAGATTTTTAAAATTCGACGAATTGTAAAATAAACCCTCACCACTAGTCTTACAAAAATGTTTTACACAATTAATAGAAAACGATAACATTTTTCACGTAGTCAATAGCATGTAGCAAGGGTCGTGGGTATTAAATAAAATTTCATTAACACAACTTAAATTAAAGTTTTTATAAAAAATAAACTTTTTTATTAAAGAGTATTGCAACATTTATATGTTATTTTCCTTTAAGATGAATTATGTGTTCAAGAAATAAAAAAATAAGTTAAAACTATTCAAGAACCTATTCATCATTTACTACAATGAGCACTTGCTTGAGTTTTAAAAACTTCAGAATACTTAACTTTATATAAAAAGTTGGCTCTTTGAAAAATCTGTTTCCTTTTTAGTCTCTATTAAAGGTTTTCTTATTTAAAGGCGAACACTGCAACGTTTTTTTTAACACTAGCGGTTTTCACTCTTGGTGTTATATTTACTTCGTGTTATATTTACTTCGTGTTATATTTACTTCGTGTTATATTTACTACGATTTGTTCACAACAAAGCGTGAGTGTCTTTTTTTAATGTATGGTAAATTCATAAATCAGCTGATTTTTATTGTTCGCCACATATGTATTAAAAATTACTAAGAAGACAAGAATGGAGCAAAATTAATGATTAATAGGTTTTTTGTTAAAGTTTTGCCTACTATGGAGGCTCTAACTTTTCTAAAACTTCGGGTTCTGATGAGATCTTTAGCCAGATCGAAATACTAGTATCAACCTAGCTAATATGTTTGATTTATATTTTTGTAAATATACGGAGGTTGGAAACTCGTTATAAATTAAAAATAACATAAAAATAATCTCGATGTATATTAAAACAAAAAACTAACAAAACTGTAAAAAATATTACTTGAGCCAGAGTAA
This sequence comes from Delia radicum, assembly GCA_021234595.1. Lineage (NCBI taxonomy): Eukaryota > Metazoa > Arthropoda > Insecta > Diptera > Anthomyiidae > Delia > Delia radicum. The sequence continues at coordinate 45,829 of JAEKOY010000087.1, read as the reverse complement.
AAACTAAATTTTTTTTATATAAATAGAACATTTTTGGTCTTCAAAGTTTAGTAACGTCATGATGCTTGTTAGGAAAAGACCCTAACCACGTGCTTGATTACCAAGAACACAAGAATGGAGCAAAATTAATGATTAATAGGTTTTTTGTTAGATTAGATCATGCACCGCGGCCAATGTAGGTCTTTTGTGCTGCCTAAAGTTACCTACATATTCAAGCTACCTATAAAGCCAATTATCCTATTAGGGAAAATGTTCGCGATATCGGAAGGCGAAATGAAGCGATCACCTAGAAACCTAAGTCTCCTATCACAAAGCCTGGGACATTCGCTGAGAACATGCTCCGAGGTATCAGACACCATCGCCTCGACCCCCTACTGGAAAAAGAGATCAATCTCTTAGCCTGGCGCTGACCAGGAGACTTTTCCCAGTAAACAGAGAATTCAGACTCTCCATGCCCTGAGCCTTTCCCTAACATACCCCGCAGGTATTCCACAGAATGGTTCAGGACCAATAAAGGGCCTTCGGGCCCCGCGGTTGGCAAGACAATCTGCCCTCTCGTTGCCCTAATGTCCCTCATGACCAGGAATCCACCCCAAGGTTAGAGAGTTGCCCCTACCGAGCCTATTGAGAGTGTGAATGCATTCCATGACCAACCCAGACGACACCTTATAAGCCATTAAGGCCCTCAGTGCAGCCTGACTGTCAGAAAGAATGTAGATGTGGGTTTTTGTTAAAGTTCTGCCTATTATGGAGGCTCTAACTTTTCTAAAACTTCGGGTTCTGATGAGATCTTTAGCCAGATCGAAATTCTAGTATCAACCTAGCTAATATGTTTGATTTCCTTTATTTTTGTAAATATACGGAGGTTGGAAGCTCGTTATAAATTAAAAATAAAAATTATTTTAATTTGAGAAAAATGCAAAATTCACAGAAAAAGAAAAAATCGCAAATTTATTACTTCAACATAATTTCGTTTTAAATTGGGGTTTTCTATATTTTTTTATTAATTTCTAAATTTTTCCAATAGTTAACACAAAATACATTTTTTTGACTCAGTCAGCTGTTTTTTGCTGATAAATTTACCACGCGTGTTTAATACAGTTTTTTGTGTGGTATTTCGCCACAGCGTGGGTAAATTTCAGTGCAATACATTTTGTTGTTGGTTCTGGTAAATTCTGATAAATTTATCAAACGTACACACAGGGAAAACATTAGTTGAAATTCAATGATAATAACTTCTAATCTGTATCTACCACAAAAATTTAGTTAAAATAAAAATTTATTTTGATTAAGGATCAATTGTATATCTTTATTATTAAATCAAAGGGTGTATAACTTTTAGAAAGTCATATTGTCCATAATATTTGTTATCCCGATTGTTTCTCACAAAAATAATTTCTAATTGTATGTCTCTACTGCTGCAACTATTTTTAAATCGCATTTTAAGAGCTTGAACGATTGTTTAGTATTCACAAAAGAAATATAGAATTAAGACCAATTTTTTTTTTACTCAAAATATAACTTACCAAATTTTCAGTAAAAACTACCTGCTGTTGGTTAACGAAACTCGTATTTTTCAATCAATATTTGTTTCCATTATGAAAATTAAATTATTGTTAGGCAGACAAATTAGTAATATTTGTAACCGAAAAATTATTTTAATTTTCAAAATTAACCTGTCAAAATAAAAATAAATTCAAAACTTTTATAGGAAAGAGAAATTATACAAAAAAAAAAAAAAAATATAAATGAAAAAAGTCCTAATAAGTGTTAAATTAGCCAACTAAAGTCGCCAAAAGGATCGTCTCTTGATATAAATAAGGTTTGTTTTCAACGTTTGATTTCGCACATCCAAATATTTCATGGAAAATAATAAATAATGTTCCTTGCAGAAAATGTAAAAATATGCCAACGTTTTATTTGAAATAAAACTGAATGGCTCTTTACCAAATTTATAAATCAAGATCGGAATACTGGAAAGGAATTGGAAAGCCTTTATAACAACTAAGACTCTGACGCTTTATGTTCTTATGGAAATTGTCTAAAACATTATTCACCAACACATTATTACACCGTTCACCAATATATGGTATGTTGTCATGATTTTTCGCTGATGCTTAAAGATTCCTAAAAAATAAAGAATTCCTAGATAGTATTTGTGTACTTTTGTATTATGCTGCGTTTTGACTTAAAATGTTAAAATGAGGCCTGATTTTTTCAGATTGTAGTCAAAATCTTTGTGTATTTTAATTTCTTTTTTAAATAAATTATATTTAAAACATTTCATTGATTCCAAAAAATTTCGACACCAATTAAAACTGAGTTTAGATGCCTCTTATTTGTCAAGGTGTTACAAATTGAGAGAAACAATCGACAGAGTTAGGTACCTAAAAAATAGGACATGTAAAATTTCACGTTAAAACTTTTAACCTAAAGAATTGAAAATTGCAATACTTTTTTCTTTCATTTTATTTGATTGCTCATTTTAACTTTCAGATCCAAACCAATACAAAATGGATTCCAAGACATGGGAGATACATTCACTAAAAAGTTGTATGGTGGTTTACCAGTGAATCCGAAATTTCCAGATTTTAAAACATTTTTCGAAACACGTTTCGCGTTGTGACAACTTAAGAGCTGTATCAATTCCCCCAAAACGAAAGACATCTTTCATCTTGCTTTCCAAAATAATCTCGGATTTACTTTTAAGTTCTAATATATGACAAAAAAGTACGTTTGAGTGTATTTTTATATTTTTTGTTGGTGTAATATATATTTTGAAATGTGATAAATACAATGATATCTATAAATTAGTGTAACTTTAAGTAATTCCAAGCAATAACTGAAATTTTAATATTTTTAGTTTACTTTCAAATTAAAACCTCCTTAATTGTTGTGCTGTTTAAGACAAAAGATTAAATCGGATGCTTAAGCACCGGCTAACACATACGCAATACGTTATTCATGTCATACAAATTTTTTTTTGAAAATGTTAGCCTCAAATTGTCGAAAATTTTAGAAATTACACAAATTTAACATAAAATATAAAATTTACAAATAAGTCTTATTTCAACGACTACGGTGTAATGTACTTAAATAAATTTGGTTGAATGCACTACATAAACTCGATTGTGCCCACAAACATATTTTTTATAATTCGGTTGGAATAATTATGAGTATCAATATTCATAACAAAATATTAGTCGATCCAATAGAGTATAAAAACAAATATTTTATTAGTACAAGTAACTATCAGAATTCGGTTGGCAAATAATTCGGTTGCAACAATGAATCTTTTTTCTGTGTGTACAACATTAACCAGATCTACAAGTGCTGTTTACTACCAAGAGTGAATACCGCTACTAATTATTTGTTATAAATTTTTAGTGTTTTTGATAAAATCATTTATCTCGGTTTTTTCTTTGTTCCCTTGGTTTTTTCTTGTTCCCTTGGTTTTTTTCTTGTTCCTGCCACTCGCTGTGCCTTTTAACGAACAAATTCATCTTTGGTGGGTATGGGTTTGATATGAAAATGGTTTACTAGATATTTAATACAAACTGTAGTACCACCAAGGGTCTGCATAACGAACTGGTGTATCTAATTTATAGCATAAATACGCTACAGTCAAGTGTCCCAAATTTAAACTTTACAATTTTTCTATAATTGTTTCACTCAAGTACACATATTGCAGTAGTGATGGCACATCAACACCACTTTGCGATAAATAAGAAAAAACCACATAACAATCCAGCAGATGTGAACACATGCACTGGTATCAAAATATACCAATATTTCTTATAGATCAATTTAAATTTAGCAAATAAACCCAAATTTGAAGCTTCACCAAATAAATCCGCCTCAGTTATGGCAACAGATTTTTTATCAGACATATTGGCACGATCGGGCGGGAGTATTTTTTATACCAAACTGACATCGAGTAATGTAGATTGGATCACATGCATGTGTTTGTAATTGTGGTAATAGCAAATAATTTTGTTTAAAACATTTCCTATTGCTGTTTACTGTTCCTGGATGTGATTTACATATTTGTTGCTTCAATGGTCTTTGCACCCTCAGAAGGGTTGAATTGTTTGTTTTTAATGAATTTGTTAATAATTTTAACGTGTTCATGTTTTTTGCTTATTTTTGTAGATGAAAATTTTGAAATAATTTCGCGCTCAGAAGTAGTTCAGAAGTACGTGCCCAACAGACAGTTTACTAAATTAACACTGCGATAAAAATCGATGATAAATCGAAGCTGTTGAAAATTTAGATGGAGTTAATGACGTTTGTTAGAATTAAGGTCTTGAGTTAAGTTTTAATAAAATTAAATTTTCAAAGAGAGTAGATCTTCTAGGCCATATAATAGAAAATCAACAAGTATTTACCTTATCATCAAAGCTTGACGCCGTAATGAAGGTTTCATCTCAGCCGAAACCCTCTAATGACGATAAATGTACATAACACAACGACTAGATTAAAACAATCCCAACAACAAGACGAATAAAATATGGTCATATTCATATTCTACAGAAAAAGACAACCATGATAATAACTTTATGAAAAAAAAAACGATTTATTCTACAAGTTTGTGAATGGTTACGAAGTGGTGGTAGTACCCAGAGTTATGAAACGCCAAATAATACGAGAACGATAATTTTGCTCTTTAAATGGTAAACTAGTACTATATCCCAAAGGTAGACGGAAAAATCAAATTTCATATAAAAAACTGTATTCCATGCATCGTTAGTAACAGAAAGTGTGGCAAACAAGAATGCGAATTGCACCCACTTTTCAATTGCACCCGCTGTATACATATACATCATCTAGAACCATTAGAATCTACCAGCAAGAAGTAAAACACATATGTGCGGTAATTGACTCTTTTACGAAGTTGTGTTGGTTGTATCCTTCAAAAACAACGTCGGAAAACGTCGTCATAATGCGGTTGCAAAATCAAAGTGTTTTTTTTTTGAAAACCTAGTCCAAATTATTTCTGACAGAGGATCTGCTTTCGCGACTCATTTCAAAAAAATATTGCGAATTCAAAAACATTAAACATTATCTTATACCGAGCAAATGGTCAGTTTTAGCTAAACTCAGTGCCGATGACCTAACCAAGTGGTTACGATATCTCGAAGATGTCAAACAAATTATAAATTCAACATACTCTAGGAGTATCAACACAACACCGTTTGAATTGATGATAGGTGTCAAGTTGCATAATCAACAACAATTAGAAATCATTAAATATTCTGGACTTAAATTGAATCCAAAGTATCTTGGACCCTACGAAGTGTCAAAAGTAAAGAAGGTCTGGCGGAATAACCAAAAAATACAATAATCTGGAGGAGGGCTAATTCGGGGCTAATTCAACTCAGAATGGCCGAATGTGGGAATAAGTTTTTTCGGGCTACACGGACATACGAGGGTTAATTGAGAAGACGACGCTTTGCAGACTGATATTAACTTTATTAGAATGTATTTTGTAAGCAGACGGAAAGTTAATAAATCGTATTTGAAGTGTAAAGACGTGAACTGTGTAATTCAATATTAAACTTTGTAAAATTAATTACTATTTATTTTATCAAGCAAAGTGGTTTTACTTGAATAAAACAGAGTTATGAAATAAATAACACAATTTTTGTTTTAAAATAATTTATAAGTTGTTAGTTGATTTTTTTTTTCAAACAATCAAGTTATAACTTTTTTAAATTGTAAATAAAATAAAAATGTGTTGTGTTCCATACGTTGATGAATTTAATCAATAAGGAAACCAAGTTGTTGCCGATCTTTTGATTTTTATTTACTGATATTGTAAAAAATCACAAAATAGATTTTATTATTATTAAAAAAATAAAAATCTTGTTTTGAAATGTTTTTGTATGTTTTAAATATATTAATCATACAGGGCCAACAAAATAAAATAAAACAAAAAAAATATTTAAAAATTAAATATTTCACAAACAAATACACAAATAAAATTTGTTCTTTGGAACTTCTTCAGTCAAACAAAGGTGCATTAGAAATATTGTTTTCTTAAACTTTAACATTCAAATTTGATTATCAAAATATTTTTTGAGAAATCAACATTAAATTTTCAACTTTCAATTAAAAAAAATCTTCAAAATACCGATTGCAAAAAAAAATAGCAAAAAAGCTTTCTATCTATGTTAAAGAAAAAAAGTCAAAAAGTAACTAATATTTACAAAATAAGCAAATAGCAAAAAATAATCTTAAAAAGCTACATATGTATAAACAAATATAGTTTGAAACTTTCACAATTTCATGATCAGTATTTAGTCTAAATAGTTGTATCCTTTCAAATAAAAAACAAGCTTTAGTTTATTTTTGGCTGTCCTATTTATAACTGTTACACGGAATTTATACAATTATATACACTTGCGGGTAGCGTTGTCAAAACGTTTATAATTATTGCTTTGCCAATGATTTAATTTCATAAACAGTTATAAATTTTGTATAAACAGCGTTCTTTAAGTATTTTTTCCATAAGTTGGCCGATAATCGCAAATTAGTAATTTCAAGATTAAAAAACCTGATGTAGAGCTAGTTTTATCAAATTTAATATGACCCGATAGTTAATTATATAAAATTTCATCCGAAAATTGGCCCGATTTAATTGTATCGAATTACATCTAATTGTATCAAATTAGATTAATTTAGATAAAATTATAAGTCATTTGATACAGTTTTATCCGAATAATGTCCTCATCCCATTGTATTAAATTATACGTTATACCATCTGATTATATCTAATTTAATATAATAGGATGGTCTATATATTATTTTAAATATAAATATCGTATGGTTTCTGATCTGGTTCTTTGGATGCTATGGTTTCTTTCTGGTTATCTCTGAATATTTCTGTAAAACTAAACATGGACTATGCATAAGTATGTGAAATGAATACTTAAAAACCAAATATTATCTGCATCTTTATAGTGATGTCCTGAGTCAATTATTCATATCTACTAACGACGATGTTGATTAATGAATATAGAAAATCTATAACGTTTTATGGTGTTAAAAATCACATCAATCAGTAAACATTCACTATCGGGTATGTTATTTATTTCACTATGTAATTGGAAATTTTATTCACGTATGTAATTGGAAATTTTATTCACGTATGTAATTGGAAATTTTATTCACGTATGTAATTGGAAATTTTATAAAATTTATTTCTCAACAAAATTTAGATTTAAAGGTTGAAATAACCAAAATCTAACCACTTTGTTTTCTAAATAAAAAATATTCAAGATAGCTTTTGAAGTTTTTTTTTTATATTTTATTATATATATCTATCTATAGAAACTACCAAAATAATAAAAAAAAAAAATTAATTAGAATTCGATTGGTAAACAAATCGTCGTACTTTTTGGTGAGTTGTTTTCTTTATGTACAAAGTCGATTTTGTTGTGATATAAAGGGTCCGCCATCGAACTTTTTTTTTCAACTAGTGCTTATTTCGTGAATGGTAACACTTAGCTCATGTCTGATTTGACAGATAATTATTAGTTTTATCCTTTCGCTGAACGAATATGGTCCGTATGTTCGTTATCTTGTGAAAAAAAGTGAAAGAAACTGGCATCCTCATCGATAAACCAAAGCGTGAAAAGCCAAAAACAGTGCGTACACCCGAGAATATTGCTGCTGTGGCAGAAAGTGTGCGTGAAGCGCCATCAACATCAATTCGCCGTCGTTCTCAACAATTGAACATTTCGGAGACATCATTGAGACGAATTTTGCATAAAGACCTTGGTATGACGCCATACAAAGTCCAATTGGTTCAGGAGTTCAAAAAAAAAAAGTTATTTGGCGGACCCTTAATAATTCAATTGTGGCTCTCGCAATATGAAAACTGTCTAGGTCAGGCCAAAATAACGGTTTTGTGGTGTGAGATCTTACAAATGGTAACATCCGCTTTTTAAACATTCTTCTCTATAAATTTCACCATTTATTGTACCAGTTGCAAAGAAAGGACTTGATTTTTCTCCCACAAGAACAAATTCCTTGATGATAAACCAGGTACTTTTTTTTAAAAAATTTTGAACTTAATATTCTGTTTACTTTGATTAGTCAAGTAGTTTTGTAGATAACAACGATTAAAAATGGTTCGATTTTGGTTATTTCAACCTTTACTAGATTAAAAATTGTTCATTTAATAGAAAAAATTTTAAATTGAATCAAATAAAATTTTAGAACACAGTGTAATAGTGTCACAAATTTCCATTTCACTGCGATTTGAATTTATGTGAAATCCAGAAGGCGGATTTAACTTCATAAAACCCAATTAGAAATAATTGATATGGTGTCACATATGTCACACACTTTGTTTTATATGAACGAAATTGGTTCTATAAATTTGTAAAAATCAAGATCAATTACGATAAATTGATACAAAGTTCGGTATATGTATATGGATTGAAGTTTTGGTCAATCTCGCAATGTAAAATTATTTTAAATGTTTCCTTGAATATTGAGATTTTTTAAACTAACCAGTTTATTTAAGAAATCCAATTGTTTAAAAAAAAAATTATTTGTTGATAATTTGAAAATGTCAATAAATTTGTCCCCGCTCAATGCAAAATGTTATGTTCCCTCACAGTTCGTTTTCAACATACTTAGGACAATGAACTAATTACCAAGGACTGTCGTTTGCGACGTTTCTCAGAACAATAACATTTCAAAATCAAGAAACGTCGGCATAAACGACATAAAAGTTCACTTAACGAATTGAATTGATTAATCACATTTTAAGCCCTTAAACTGCAATGACAAAGTGATATTGATCTTTAAATTGAAATAACATTAAAGTTTTAGCAATAACAAAATATAATATTTTAAAATATATAACAAATTTTAAAATATATAACAACTTTTAAAATTTAGTGTGAATTCGTAATTTATTCCGAACTATATGTTCTTATTCTCTTTTATATTTTCTTAAATATTATTGTACTAAAAGTTTTCAAAAAAGTTGTTATGGCGACCAAAAACCCTGCAATCGGCTAACCTTTATAATTAAACAATGCATGGGACTAGTTAATTGAATTGACCAATTAATTGACGATTTAATTGGTATTACTTGATGTCAATGGTAATTAAATTTTTTAGCATTATAATTGCTTAAAACAATAAAAATTAAATTTTGTTTTAATTTTATAAATATTAGGTATTTTATCAACCGTTAAAAAAGTTAATATATGTACAAATAGGTTCATATATGTTCATATATGGACACATATGGTTGCTTTATGGACAACTATTTACATATATGTTTCATATATGGACATATAATGAAGTGTATGTGACTCCATATATACAAACGGTACTCTTATATGGTCATATATGGAGGTATATGTGATTTCATATTTGCAAAAGGAGCTCATATATGTACATTAGGGTGGCAGCAGGTTATATGGACGAAATTTTTTTTTTGAATTTTAATGCTTTTCGCTTGGAATATGGTGCCACTTGGTGTAAAAACTATATGGTAAAAATTTTAGGAAGATCGGACAAATATTTCCCGTGCCCCAAAGAGGTCAAAGGTCAGATTTTTTAAGCCCAATATTTTTTAAGCCCAATATTTTTAAAGCGTTTTTTTTTTTGAAGAAGTTCTTCGTTTTTGCCTGAATTTGTATAAAAAATCATGCCACTTCATTTACAATGTGCAAGTATTAATAATTATAAAAAAAAATTAAATTTAACCCTTTTGTGCCCAGTGGCTTTTAAAGTTTAATATATTTTGTATTGTAAAACCGTAATATTCTGCACTTTTTTTTAATTATCTGAGATATGCTAACAAATTATCTATGACAATTTTAAATCATTAACCCTTTTTGCCTACCGGTGTCAAAAGTTTTATTAAATTAAACATCGAAGAAATACTTTACATATAAAATTAACTTTTTTAATAAGAACAAAAAAATTTAACGTAAAAAATACGTAAATACGTAAAAAATAAAATATGGGGCACTTTAATTATAATTAGTTCTTAAGTTTTGTAAATTAGCTTCTTTCGAAAATTGCTGTCTATAATTTTGTACAACCTGAAAAAAAAAACAAATTTTAACATACAAATCTTTAATTAAAATTAATAAAACAAGTTGTTATTACTTTAAATAAATGCTGCCTCTGATCCTCATCTTTTGTAATTTTCTCGTGGAATTCTTGTACTAACTTAATTCCTCTTTCGGCGCAGTCATTGACAATTTTTAAGTTTGAAATTATGTTCTTTCCTTTACGATAGTCGTCTAAAATTGGCCAACAACTTGAGTTTTTTTTTTAAAGTCTGAAGAAATGTTATTGGAAAATAATTCCTCCAAAATTACATTAATGTCTCTGGCAAGGAAATGGCTTAAATTTTGTTGGTTTATTGTTAGCCTTTTTGGATATTCCTCTTCCTTTTCTTCTAGATTTTGTTCAGACAAGTTTGTTGCAAGCATCTTTGTAGCAAGTTTGGCTTTAGTTGCTAAATCGATTTTTTCGTCGAATAAGGCAAAACCTACACATTCTTCATTCAAATAATAAAGATGGTTAAGCAATTTCGATATGGCCTTTTCAGCTATAGGTTTGTTAATTGTTTTATAATTTTCTAATTTCTTTAAAAATTCGATGTCATTTAGAGGAGCTTGGTCTGCGTTAAACCAGAAAATCGAATAACACTTAACCACAAATCCAACTACTTCAATCAAACCATTTATTTCAGTTTCGGTTATTTCGGGAAATTGGTCTCGAAATATAATAATTTTTAGGCAATAAATGGCCTTGGCCATCCATCTGTCTAAATGCAGTGCGCCAGGTTTTGTAAATTTAATTCCCCTATGTGGAATTCCTCCTAAGAGTACACTCAGGGAACTTCTGGTTTAAAAACATGTAGTTGTTTGGGTTGTAATACAGTTTCATTATTTTTAATGTAAATGTAAGTCATTTGTAGAACAAATTCAATTTTTTACTAACCTTGCAGTTCATTTGAAAAAACAAACCACATCAAATGACTGTTTTATGATTTTACATTAGTTTTTTACAGTTGTTTTTTGTTATTTAAAAAAATAAAAATAAATAAATGTTTGTTTATTTTTTACTACCATGTGGTTCATTTTTACTACAATTGTTAGTCATTTTTTGAACATTAAAAAACAAATGACAATGTTAGTTGAATTTAATGAAATGTAAGTCGTCCTTTTTTTAAATGAAATTTCATTTGTTTTTGACTACAATTGCTGTCGTCTTTACCAACATAATTTCCTAAGTGTATTATTATTAATTACAAAAATTCCTTGTAGTCATCACGAGGAAAGTCTTCCGTGATTTTATCGTTCGCGAATTTTAAAATATTAGAGCGATCACCACCTAAAATATCATTGAATCTGGTGTGTGTTAATCCAGTCAAACAATCATCCTGCTGTATTTTAGGCCAATGTTTCTTAAATTTCTTAAATATTACTATTTCAGGACCAGTAGAAGCACTTATATTTGCTTCCATGAACGCTGATGATAACATCATTTCAAAGATTTGATGTCTGCACAGTAGGTGCAGACATCAAGAACACATCTCGACCAATTCTTTTTTCCAAAAGGTTACAAGCTCCTCTAAATTTCACTGTGTTCGACGCGGTTGTGTCGAACACAAATGCCTCTACTAAAATGTTATTTTATATAAAATATTATTTTCCTCCAAAGTATCATAAACGGCAGATGGTATTTCTAACCCAGTTCCTGCTGGTATACAGGCATATTTAGTACATGCTCAAGACCTGGAGCAGTTGCTATTATAGCAAGACGATCTTCAGTTTTTCCTGTAACACTAGATAAGAGCTTGGTATCCCAATGAATTGTCAATGGTGCAGGGTTTGTTGTGAATTTAGACACGATTTGTTCGCTTTTTGTTTTTCTAAAAATATCTCTCTTTGTTTGTGAACAATATTACGATTTAAAATGTATTCCGACGTGTTTAGCCCAGCTGCATCAAGAACTGCTACCAGTAAATGGACTGCATCCCTGGAACTAATTTTTAGTTTATCCAAAACTTTGTTTTTTGTTTTTGGTAAAACACAAACATGCTAATAGTAATTACTTGTTTTAGTCTTCGTTATAACGTAAATTTTCACATTTCTAAGTAATAAATTTAGGGTAGTTTTGAACGGCCTAAAGCAATCCACATCCTCTCACCCCCCAGAAAAAGGGGTTAATATAAGTTAATCTATATTAAATTTGTGCATAAAATATTTAACAAATAAAAAATTGTGTAATTTTAAAATTTTAAAAGGGTCAGTTAGACCCTCAGGGCACAGACGGGTTAATTTTTCAACAAAAAAAAATATGAAACATTCTTAAATCACATTAGAAAGAAATATTGTAATTGTTTATAAGATTAACAATAAAAATACATAAAAAATACCTAAAAAATACACAATATACCATATTTTGACCTTTGTACCTCTTTGGGGCACGGCTTAAAGTTGTCCGATTTTGCTGAAATTTTGACCATAGCCGTTTTATATCAACTGGATCGATATTCCGTGCGAAAACTATTGAAAATCGAAAGTTGAATTTTTAGTGCCGCCCTAATGTACATATGTATGTTATTTAATATTCGCACTAGAGGGCCATATATGGGCAAATATGGAAGTATATGGAATTCCATATGTGCAAAAAATATATGAAGAACATATATGAAAGCATTTGTGACTACATGTACCCAAAGATATTTACGAATATATATGATATGGACGAATATATATGATAGGTAAAATTTTTAAACATATAAATTTGATTTTTTTATTAAAATTATAAATTTGATTTTTTTATTTAAAACCAGTAATTTGATCCTAAGGAATGTTTTTTTTTTTGTTAAAAGCAAGTTTTTATTAAAAATTAAATACTAAAGCACATATGTATTCAATTTGTGCGTTGAAAACTTAAACAAAAACATATTAATGACATGATTTGAGATAATTTTAAAATAAAAATAAATATTATATAATATTAAATAAAAAATACATCAGTTCGTTAAAAAAAATAAGTTTTTAAGTCTACTAAAACATTTAGTGATTCGCTTGACATCCGATTTCGAATTTTTGTGGCAAAGTTTCCAGCAACGATGTTAAAGAGGTTTCGTATGTTTTAGAATTGGCATTAAAGTTATCGGCAGTTTGTAAATAATTTATTAATGCTAACATTTGGTTGAGTTTGCTTTACTTGACTCAACCATTTTTTTTAGAAAATTATGTTTTAATTAACAAAAGCTGATCAAAAAGTGTATTAATAACAGCATCGGCTACTAAAAATTATAATATCGTAAACTTAGTGCTTCAGCTGCGTCTTTAATGGGATTCAAAACTTCAACTAACATCTCCAGGACTAGGACATGTTAACCCTCAAACCGGAAACCTCAAACTCACTTACAAACTGTACACTGTACACAAAAAACTAATTCATATTATATTTTGTAAACATGGTTTCTATCGAAATAGCTTAATTTCTTATTATAAAACAATAAATTAGCGCATTTATGGACAATTTAAAATACCCCTCCCGGAAGTGTATGTGATTCCATATATGCAAACGGTACTCATATATGGAGGTATATGTAATTTCATATTTGTAAAAGGTTCTCATATATGAACATGGAAGTATATGTTATTTCCTTAGAACTTAAATTTTAAATTTGTATCGTTTTTTCCAAAACAAAACGCTTTTTATTAACCATTATTTTTTTTTGTCAATTACAATTGCCATTTCATTGCTATTGGGTATAGCTTACATATATATGTCCATATATAGTTCAACATATGACCTTATATGGTCTCTTATATGACCATATATGTTCGGATTCGAAATTTGTGGGTATTTTTTTAGGGTATTTCTTTTCAAAATCAGAGCATAATTTGTTCAAAATTTCTCTTAAATCTTAAAATTCATTATCCTCTTAAATTCCTCAAATTATATCTTACTTCTAAAGAAATTTATTTTTAAAATATTTTAAAAATAAAACTATATACATATATAATCTATAGATTCACTTTAACGCACAAAAAACAACATTAACTTTCTAGGGTTAAAAAGTGTTTCGAGGTATTTTCTTCAAAAGATTATAATTTATAAAGATACATATTTTTTATATGGGTCAATTTCAAAAAAAACGTACACAACAATTTTTTTTTGCTTATTTTAAAAGTGTTTTCAATTCGCCTGTAAGAGTTGCCAATTTATGTAGAAATTGATGAAGAATCCGGTGGTACTTTTAGGCTCTCAAAAAAATCAATATTTTTTGATTTTTTTTAGGTTTTCTATGATTTCTATTTTGAGCGTCACACACCAAATATGTATAAAAAATCGCTAAAAATGCAAAAATATTTGAAATTCAAGCTTACTACGATGTTCTTTTGTTTCTCAAGATTGACTTTTGCGAAAATCACCTTTTCGATTACAAACACAAAATCACGTTTCACCTTTATTTTTCATTTTTTTTAAAAGTGACTAGTTACTTTAAAATTTTAAGATGAAAATATGTAAATTTTTGTTAAAAAAAGACTTAAACTTAAAGGTTCCTTGCAAAGTAATAGGCTTGTAACAATGTATTTAAAAAAAACTGCAATTATAAGCGTTTTAAGGGAAAAAACTAAGTGTGACGCTCTAGATATTTTGTGACGATCAAGAGAATTTGTTGCACGTAAACCAGAAATAATGCCAAATTTAAAGTTTAACGAAAAAAAGTTTATTCTTTTACAAAAAGTAAATAAAAAAAACAAAAATTCTTCAAAAAACAAAAATTTTCATACAAAACTAAACATGTACATATTCCTTGATGTCTTTAACAAAAATGGAAAAAAGGAAATAATTCTTGAAGAAACTTATACACATATGTAAATATTTGACGCAAAACAATAACTTAACTTAATTTAATTTATAAATTTTCATTCGAATTCTTATTCTGAATCTGCATAAACTTCATGAAATGACAAGCGGCTTTGTTTTTTTTTCATTCTCATTCATTTTTACCACTTTCGAATCAAGTTTGTGGCAGTTCCGTTTCTCGTTGCTATTCATCAACAGAATTAGGCAGTAACAATAAAAATTTAACTCAAATATACCACGATTATACCTTTCTTTCTTCTTTCTTTTATATTCGTCATTACGCGCTTTATCGACCTTTATTTTCTCTCGATATCTCCGTGCTCTTTCAGCCGCCGTTAATTTTGTTGTTTTACTCTTGAAAACTAAAAAATAATATCAAAATTAAGCATTTTAAGCTATGAATCAATATAAATCAAAAGTGATGCTCATGAAATGTTTGCCTATTTTGGTTTTTTTTCGTAGGCAATTTATTTCTCAAATTCACAAATTATAAAAAAATGAGTTGAAACCATGTAAACAATGATTGTCAACTTCAGTTTTTTACATATAATATATTAACTTTAAAAAAAAATAGCGTGACGCTCATGAAATTTTATCGCGCCCTTACCATGGTGTTCACAGCAACTACGCAAATGCACACTTTTTTTAATAGATTTTTTTCGCTTTTTCACTTTTGTAATAATTAAACTTTGTACTTTCCTTACGTTATTTACTTTATTTAAATGCAAATTAAAAACTAGAAATATTACTTGAATTATAAAAAAGTGACGCTCAATGCAAATTGTGGGGACAACCTTTCTTTGCAACGCCAAATTCGCACTAATTAAGTTTTGACGACTATAACAAATCAAAACACAAGAAAGAAACGCAATAATTCGAAAACTGTTATTAAATGTTGCATATTGACTTTTTTCTTGATTTTATTTTATTTTGTTTACTAAAAATTCTAACGGGGGACACATTCTTTTGTATGGAAGGAGTCAGAGGAAGAAACAAAACAGCATTCTGAATAAACAAAAAAACAAACATACAAATTTGAGAATTACGTTTTTTTGTTACAAATTCATCGCTGATCACTCTCACATTTTTGTTTTTTTTTTTTTACCTAAAATAGTAGTGTAAAGTGCGGGGACACAAAAAATGCGTTTTTTTGAAATTGACCCATATAAAAACACTTCCTTATCATCCAAACAAGGGACAACTTGACTTTATCAGTATTTACAGTTACGGATAAAAAAATAACAACTCTTTATTTTATGAAACAATCAAAACTTTATTGTTGCAATTAAAAAAAAAACAACAACAAAATTAATATCTATGCTAGATTATATTATTAATGATGATTTTTAATAACAAGAAAAACAAAAGAAGAATAAACGACTTTTTATTACTAAAAGAGGTGATTTATTTTCCAAAACTGTGAATAATTTAAAATTTTTTCAAAAGAACCCCCATTTTTAAATTATTTATCATAATGAGATCATAATGAACTAATACATAGTCACTTTTTAAAGTTAGCACTCATTTTCGCGATATTTGCTGTTTTAAATTTTACGCACAAACACTTAATATGTAATCAAATTTTTAAAGCTTATGTCGGAGGATTTAAATCAATGTATTGATTGAAAAGCGCTTAAAGAAACATTTTTCCGTTAATTGATTCTAACACGTTTTTCTAAATTAACGATATAGTGTAATGTTGGGGATATTCAATTTCAAAAATATCGATTTTATTACACTTTAAAACCTAAGTTTATATCGCAAACATCTAGATAACAAGCGCTAACTTTTAAAGATCGGCTTAACAATAATTACGTTTTCCCAATTGCATATTTAGGAAACGCCCAACACAGCTTCCGTGGTACATATATGTATATTACTTTCGTTATTTAAATCCAGACCAGTAAAAATTACACATTTCCACTAAAGGGCGATTTTGAACAACTTTCTTTTTGGCAACACTGTTTTTTGGCAGCTCAACTGTTTTCGTGTAACATGTTACTGTTACAACATGTTCAGTTGGATCTATAATCGACCAATTCATGCTAGGTTAAGAAAGTGCATCGTGCATTTCTTCTAATTGATGGTCAGTTTGGGCGGCCTTCTGAGGAGGCTATTCGGAATCTTGTGGCTAAATTTCGTACTAAATTTACATTAAAGGACATTGTGGACAGTGGAAAATATCGCAGCTGTATCCGCCATTGTTGTTGATGACCGTGAATTATCGATTCGGTGCCGTTCGCAGCAATTGGTCTATGTTACTCCACTACGGTGAAAATATTGCGGAAGAATTTGGGTGTAAAACCTTTTAAAATGCAACTGGTGCAAGAATTTAAGCCACACGACCTACCACAACGGCTAACTTTTGGTGAATGGGCACTGGCAAAGTTGGATGAAGATCCACTTTTTTATCGAACAATTGTGTTCAGCCGCGAAGCTTATTTCTGGTTGAATGGATATTGCCGTATTTAGTGTGAAAAGCAGATAAATACACTGTTTGGTATGGATTATGGGCCGGTGACATCATTGGACCGTACTTTTTCAAAGACGCCTATGCAGAAACGTTACTGTGAATGGCGAGCGCTACCGTGCGATGATTACGATTTTTTTTTGCTCAAAATGGAAGAGCTGAACTTGAGTGACATGTGGTTTCAACAAGACGGTGCCACATGCCACACAGCACGCGAAACAATGGCCCAATTGAGAGGCGAGTTTGGTGAACTGTTTATTTCACGTTTGGGGCCGATCAATTGGCCGCCTAGATCGTGCGATTTATCGCCTTTAGACTATTTTTTGTGGAGCTATGTTAAGGCTCATGACTATAGGGGCAATCCCGCAGCGGTTGACGCACTGGAAGCCAATATTGAAGAATTTATTCGTGAGATACCGGCCGATATGTTGGAGAGAGTATGTCAAAATTGGACCCATCGTATGAACCATTTGAGGAGTAGCCACGGCAACATGAAATCATCTTTAAACATTGAATTATTTAGATCGTTCTATCGACTCAAATAAAGATTTCATACATTTCTCTAAATTTAATTTTTTTTTTTTAATCAAATCCGAAAGCTCTTAAAAATCACCCTTTATTAATAAAATTAATTTAAAGGATCTATCTATCTACCACTTATGTTGATTAATTTCATATAAAAAATTACATGTGGCAGTAGCAGTTTTTAGTTAATCTTTGTTCTCGAGGTAGCCAAATATTCATTGAGCGTTTAAAATAAAAATTAAAAAATATTTTTTAAAAAAAATTACTTTTTTTGGACGACCCTAATAGCTGTATGGTACAATAGAAAAGCGTAAAGAAAAATCCTATCTACTTGATTTTTCCTGTAGAATCTAATAGTCAAGTGCAATTTTTTAAATTTTCAACAGTTTTGGTTATTTTAAAAACGTCACTCAAAATCCGCGTTTTCAGGCGCCTAGAGGCCGGGTAAGGAGATGGAATTTTCCAAAAATAAAAACGCCATTATTTTTATTGATGCAAAAACCTTTAAAAAAGTGATGATATCCCAAAATCAAATTTTTTTGAATAACTCTAATATATATATATATATATATATATATATATATATATATATATATATATATATATATATATATATATATATATATATATATATATATATATATATATATATATATATATATATATATATATGTAAAATATATATCTATATATATATATATATATATGTATGCACAGCGCATACTTTAGGGACACGCCCAAAATTGTCGCCGGAATATGCGATGTATGGAAAAAATTGTCCTCATCTTAAACGCTAGATGTATGAAAAGGCGCGAAAATTTTGGGGACAGTCCCCAAAGTAAGCAAATGTCCCTAAACTATGCGGGGGAATGAATAAATGTCTCTAAACTATGCGCTGTGCATACATATATATATATATAAGCAAATGTCCCTAAACTATGCGGGGGAATGAATAAATGTCTCTAAACTATGCGCTGTGCATACATATATATATATATATATATATATATATATATATATATGTATGTACACCGCATACTCTAGAGACATTTATTCATTCCCCCGCATAGTTTAGGGACATTTGCTTACTTTGGGGACTGTCCCCAAAATTTTCGCGCCTTTTCATACATCTAGCGTTTAAGATGAGGACAATTTTTTCTATACACCGCATATTCCGGCGACAATTTTGGGCGTGTCCCTAAACTATGCGCTGTGCATACATATATATATAGATATATATTTTACATATATATTTTACATATATATTTTTATATATATATATATGTATGCGCAGCGCATACTTTGAGGACAAGCCCAAAATTGTCGCCGAAATATGCGGTCTATAGAAAAAATTGTCCTCATCTTAAACGCTAGATTTATGAAAAGGCGCGAAAACTTTGGGGACAGTCCCCAAAGTAAGCAAATGTCCCTAAACTATGCGGGGGAACGAATAAATGTCTCTAAACTATGCGCTGTGCATACATATACATGTACATATATATATATATATATATATATATAGATATATATTTTACATATATATATATATGTATGTATGCACAGCGCATAGTTTAGGGACACGCCCAAAATTGTCAATTTTATACACCGCATATTCCGGCGACAATTTTGGCCATGTCCCTAAAGTATGCGCTACGCATACATATATATATATATATATATATATATATATATATATTTGTATGGAATTATCAATTTTTTTGTAAATCTAATCAAATATATTTAATTTTAAAATCTTTTGAATAAAAATAAATAGGTATTCAACAAATAATTTGCATCTAATTAGAGTTGAAAACTATATTTGTAAGAAATTCAATCCATTTAAATACGTATTATAAAATCATTTTTTTTAAGAATTTAAAATTAAGATAAAAATACTTCTTTCAAAGCTCTGCATAAATTTAACAAGAGATGTTTAACTTTTTTATTTTGAAAGAATTTTTTAGGAACTATTTGTAAGTTTTTTTCGGGTTTGCAAAAAACCACATAAATTTATATACACAGAAAAAAAATCTAGTTATTATTTCATATTTAAATTAATATATTTTTTTACGAAAATTTTTAAATTAAGTATGAATCTTATTAAAGTAAATATGATTTTAGTTAAATAAACTTCTTCGTATTTAAATTAATATTTTTATTTCATTGAACTAACTGAGCCCTTATACATTATATGTCATTTCCGAATTTTAAAAATAGTTAGAAGCATATTTCAAGTATATAGCAAAAAATTAGAAAAACAAGTAGAAACAACATTATTTTAAATAGAAACAGCTTGGAAATCAAACAAATATTGTTTTCTATTTAGTTTAATTATGTTTTTACTCGTTTTTCTATAATGTTGAAATTTTAATTTAATTATGTAAAGGTTAGATTGCTTCGTTTATTTTTAACGACCAAGTTATTGTATACGAATCTGCAGTAAAAAAAATATGTTAATAAAGCAGGGGATCGATTCAATTATTATTTATTAGGTATGGGAAGTGTTACTCATGGTAGAAGTGATCCGAGTTATGACAATAAACTACACTTTTTGGCATAGGGGGCAAACCAACAAGTTGGCGATACATAAAAATTTTCTTAGAAATGAGAAAAATTTAATGTTTTTTAATATAATCTCTGCTGCGAAAAATTACAAGAATAGCATAAAATAAAGTACTAGAGCCATTTTAAGTAAATTGTAGATTATGATGAGCATATATGATCATATACGACCATATAACCTCAAATTTCGTATCCGTACATATATGGTCATATATGAGACCATATGTGGCAACATATTTTGTACTATATATGGACATACATATATGAGACCATATGTGGCAATATATTTTCAACTATATATGGGCAAGCTATACGCATATATGATACAAGCTATACGCATATATGATCATATACAAGCCAATATATGATCATATATGTTCATATGCGAATCAATTTTCACAAAAAATTATATTATGTCTTATATTGTCCTACAAGTAATTTATTTTAAACTAGTTTCGTTTTTTCTTTTCATTTGGGCACCATTTTGCTAATAAAAAGAGTTTATAATTTTTCGCTCCTACTAATCAGAGTTCAGATATATTTATATATCATTTTAGATATGTTTATATATAAATATATATATATATTAAATATATATATATACTCAGATATAATTGGATAAACTAAAATTTCAGATATAATTATATATGGTCATATATGATTATACAGTTTTATTTTTTTTTTTTTATTTATTTTATAAGTATTTAAGTTCTGCACAACAAGATTGAATCTTATAATTATAGTACAGGAACAGATAAAACAAATTGATCTCAATGATTACAGTTTTAGATTTAGAAATTAAAATTAATTTATAACATTTAACATTAAGTTGACAATTATAAAAAAAAAAATAAAAAAAAAAAAACAAAATTTATATATAATAAAACAAAACATAAGACGATTTTTAAAGTGCGTTGCATTGCTGGTTGTTTGTAGGGTGTGTGGTAATGTGTTCCAAAGCCTAATAGCGTTTATATAAAATAGATGCTCCGAGGCGAGAGTGTGATGTGTCGGAGGGATTAGCCTTTTCCCCCTTTCAAATCTTCCAAACCGAATATCAAATAGATATCTCGGCTTTTTCATATAAATTATCTTGTGAAGAAACATAAGAACTCGTATCTTCATTAAGTTTTCGAAGGACACTCCAAAGATCCTGCTTGAGAACGATGATACATGACTGAACCTCCTAAGCCCGTATACATATCTCACAATGTTGTTGTATGCAACATTAAGACGACGTGTGCTTTTAGTGTCACATTTAGCAAATAGTTCGCAACCATACAACTGACCCGGAATAACGTAAGTCTTGGCAAGAAGCAATCTTACCTTAAATGGTGTTGCCCATAGAGATCTGAGCTTAACATATGTTTGAGCGACCAAAGAGTTTATATGAGCTGTCCATGTTAGGGTACTATTAAGAACTATGCCCAAGTTTTTGGCTGTGGAAACACTTGAGATCCTTTGATTGTTGATGATTCTCTCCTTGTCGATAGCCGGGTTAATTGATATTTTATGAATCATGAGGCATTTTGACTTAGGGTTCAAACAAAGACCATTTGCCATAGCCCAGTGATGGATTTTACATAAGTCAAAATTAAGTTTGTCAATGTTCTCGTTTACGGATTGTACCGGGCTACTTATGTATAACTGCACATCATCTGCATACATATGTACTTTACAGTAAGAGAGTTGTGAAGGATGTTCGTTGACATATAAAGAAAAGAGAAGCGGTCCCAAAATTGAGCCCTGAGGCACACCTCTAGTTAGATTCAGCGGTTGAGAGGATAAATTATCAATACAAACAGACTGTGTACGGTTAACTAAGTATGATGAAATAAGTTGAGTTGAACTTGATGAAAAATTAAAAAGATTTCTTAGTTTTATACACAAAGTTTGATGGTTGACGGTGTCAAAGGCCTTAGAGTGGTCAAGAAGAACCAAAAAGTTTATCTTGTTACTATCCAACCCACGCCTAATGTTCTCCGTTACTTCAGCAAGAGCGGTTAAGCAGCTATGATCTGGGCGAAATCCTGATTGCCATTCACTCAAAAGGACATGTTTATTGATGTATTCACTAATCTGAGAGTACAACAGCTTCTCGAAATATAGGATAATATCGCAATGGGTCGGTATTCCTCATTGGATTTTGGTATTGGAATAATTTTAGAATGTTTCCAGTTAGAAGGGAAAGTGCTTGTCATTATGATGGTTTTAAAAAATGTGAGTCACATATGGAAGAATAGCGGGTAAGAGAATCTTAATGAACTTAGGATGAATGTTATCACAGCCAACTGCGTTAGACTTAACTGCAGAAAAGCAACGTGAGACTTCGGCTTGGTTGACACATGCAAACTCAAAGCTATGTTCAGGAGCTATAACGCTGGTTAAAGAGTTTACGTTTAATTTATTAGTGTCCGTTTGGATCAAAGGTAAGTTTGTGAAGACAGTGTTCAATTCGTTTACGTTAATCGGGCAGGTAGCATTTGTATTCACCCCTCCAATACCGATTTCTCAAATAGTCTGCCAGGTTTTTTTTAGAATTTACAGCTGAGCCAAACCTCCTGGAATAATATTCTGATTTTGCAATTCTAATTCCGTTATTAACATGTCTCCTTGCAGTACGATATTCATCTTTGAGTACAGTTGTTTTAAAACGCTTCCACCTAGAGTAAGCAATATCTCTAGAATGAATTAATTCTTTAATCCTTAGTGTAAAACAAGGTTTCTTTTTAACCGACGAAGATTTTGTTTTTAAATGAACTGTTTCATCATAAAGTTTCTTTCAAGAAAATCCAATTTGTCATCAACAGAAATTAAGTAAAATATGCTATTCCAGTCGATTTGATATAAATTGTGATATAATAAGTTATAGTCCACATTATTGAAGTCGCGGTAAGAGCATGATTTCTCCTTCGGTTGGATTATGAAATTCTATGACAGAAAGATTAGATCGTGAGCAGAAAAGCATGGTGCGAATATCTGATCATAAAGGAGCACATTTAAAGATCCAGCAAGGTGTTGCCATCAGTAGTGTAATGCGTGGGATGGGTATTATTTGTTGGCCTCAGCCCCATAGAAGACATGTCATCAGTTAAGACAGTTTCCTTTAAGATATTCGAGTTGAAATCTCCTGATATAACAACATCGTTGTACGCTACTGTCAATGTTTCCAATTTGTGAATAAAATCAGACAAGTCTACTCTTTTATTAGGCCTGTAAACACAGCCAACCAACATTTTCCTGTCATGAACAGTGAATTCAACGAAAATATATTCCACTATTCTCAACCTTACAGGCGCGTTAGAAGAATTAATAACATTCTGAGAATTCTCCACATTCTTTTTTTTTTTTTTTTTAAATTTATTTTTTATTTCAAATTCATTATTTTACATAGAAGTCATCCCACGAAGCCACTAGAGCTTGTATGTAGGATGATAAAATAAATTAATAAATTTTTTGACTTGAGAATTCATTGCAAGCTTATTAAATAATTTTTGATTTGTTTTTTCGTAATAAAATTATTTTCTATATTGACGATGTTTAAAGGCAGCATGTTAAGTATTCTTGGTAGAGTTACTGATAAGGTGTTTTTTTTTTTTGTAGTTGTTTTTGTGTTGTTCGACTTTATATCTTCCTTCCGCTAGGCGCCTAGTATTATGTTGGTGATCAATGCGATGTAGAAATCTCTGGACGTTGCCATACTCGGAAACCAACGTTAAGTAATATATTCCCCAAATATCCAGGACTTTGAGGTTTTTGGAAAAAGAGCCATTTTCGTGTATGTTGTTTTCTGTGTTGATGTTGTTCCTTGTAGATATGCGGTAGTTTTTCCAAAGGATTTTGAGTAATCTGTCTTGGGTTGTTTGTAGATTTTGTACATATGTTGCCGATCCCCATGCTGTGATACCGTGTCTTATGTAGGATTCTACAAGGGGAAAATATGCTTGTTTTAACACACTAAAAGTAGAGCAATTACTCAGGTGGCAAAGCATAAAAGAGGCTGATCGAAGCTTTTTGTGTAGATACTCTAAGTGGGTCTTCCATTTAAAATTTTGGTCTACATATACGCCTAGATATTTATAGTTGTTGACTAGCTCTATTTCGGTTGTACATGTATCAATATCACTGTTGTTGTTGACCATTGAGTTGTGTAGACAATCGGTGTTATGTAATTTTAAAGATATTTCAGTGTATCTAATGTGAGGCGGCCTAATGTGCATTATTTTAGTCTTGTTTGCATTTATGACTAGTCCGTTGTCGTGACATCATTTTGCCACTACGTTGAGTTCCTGTTGCATGGTACGTATAGCTGTATTAATATTTTTATTGGCAACAATAATTGCGGTATCGTCGGCGTAAGCATATGTGGTACTGTGTTTTAGCATGTTTATCATATCGTTGGCGTATACTATGTATAAAATCGGTCCAAGTTTTGACCCTTGTGGTACTCCATGATTTGATTGTTGTTTGTCGCTCATGTTGTTGTTGATTTTTACCTGGAATGCTCTGCATGAAAGGTAGTTTTTAAACCAGTCTAAGCAATGACCTCGTATTCCGTTTCTCTCTAGAACTTGGATTAGCTTTTGGTGAGATAGTGTATCGAAAGCCTTACTAAAATCTATGAAGAGGACCAGGCAGTGTATGTGATTGCTTAAATAGTTGTTTATAAGGTTCGAGAAGTTTCCCAACAGTTGGTTTATATTTTTTCCTTTTTGGAATCCAAACTGATTTTGGTTAGTTATTTTGTATTTGTTAATAAATTTGTTGAGCAGGATTATGGGCAAGATCGATATTGGCCTGTAGTTATTGCATTCTGATTTATTGCCACTTTTGTGTACAGGACGGACAACAGAAGTTTTAAGCAGATCCGGTTCACGAGCTGTGTTAATATTGGTGTTAAGTAGCTTGCATTGTGTTTGATGTCTTTTGGGCGTATTCCGTCTGATCCTGCACCTTTTCTGACATTAATATTTGAAATTATTTTATATATTTCTTCCTCATTTATAGGAGTAAAATACATAGAACTTGTTAATGATGTTTCAGAACTAGCAATTGTTTTTATGTTGCAGGTATGTAAAATTTTTTGTACATTTTTGTTGAAATTAGTTGCAAATTTGTTTGAAATGTCTTGTATATTTTCGTTTTTAAAATTTTTTATAATTACATCATCTATGTTTACCCGTTTACCGATTATTTCGTTAATTAACTGCCATGTTGCGCGAATATTTTTTCTATTTTCTACAAATAATTTTCTATAATAATCATTTTTTGCATAAATAAATGTTTTATTCAATTTATTTCTAAAACTTTTATATTCAGTTTCATAATTATTATTATTTCTGTTGTTTTTCCATTTTTTATAAAGTTTATCCCGTTTGTCACAATTTTTGACAAGTTCTTCGCTTAACCACGGATTTGGTGTTCTTGTTTTTTTTTTTGTTTTATTAATTTTTTTTTATGTTTCGTATATATCACAAAGTTTTTGGTGTAAATTGTTATATAAATCACTTGTGTCCACACTACATCAAATTATATCTTTCCAGTTAGTGTCCTTAATTTTATTATTAACCATAGCAGAGTTTATACGCTCAGTTTGAAAAATATTAGTTTCCGTGCCCTGGTTATTATTATCTTTATTATTTTCTTTAACACAACAAAAAATTGAGTAGTGGTCGGATAATGTAGTTTTAATTACTATTGCTTGCGCCTGTGAGCAAGCTTGATTATTCTTTATAAGTACGTGATCGATACACGTCATAGTGTTCCTTTTTATGTCGTCACGTGTACACTCGTTCACAATACATTGTAATCCATTGGACAATACCATATCTAAGTAGTTTGTTGTTGTGATATTTTCCTGAAGTATATCGATATTTATATCTCCTACTACAATAATGTTTTGTTTTTTGTTAATGTTGTTAATTTTTTCGTCCAGCTCTTTAATAAAGGCCTTGACTTTTTCAGAAGGGGGGCGATAAACAGATAAAAGGGATGTTAACTGGCTGTTTATTAAGATATTGATACTCTTGTGTGTAGCTTATATTTTCTCTTGCGTAAATGGCTACTCCACCACCCTTGCCATCTCTATTTAGAAATAGTGAGTTAAATCCACTTATAGAATACATGTTATTTTCTTTATCGGTGATATTAGTTTCGACAAGAATTATTATTTTTATTTTATTTATTATGTTGTGAATACTTGCTAACAGTGGTGTGAAGTTTGTACGCATAGATCGAATGTTAAGAAAAATTAATGACGTGGGATAACTTAAAAGTTCCTGATTGATTTGTGAAAAATTATCTAAATTTTTTATAATATTCATGTTTATTTTTTTTTGGCAAAGATATGCCCATTGCGAACCCATACAAATTTCCATTCGGACTCCTTAGCCTTGGTTTTGGCAAGCCATAGCAGATGACGATTATGTGCAGTCAACTGTTCATTTATATAAATAAAATTTCGATTATTTGCGTTGTGGGTGTTGTTTTCTTTGTTTTTGGTTGTTGTTGTTGTTGTTAGACGTTGGTTTATTATTGTTTATAACATCTCCATTTACTCTGTGTCTTTTTATCTTTCCCATTAATTCCCTTTTTTTATTTAAAGAACAAAACTCAATAATGACCTTGTCTTTCTTTTTTAAATGGTATGCATTGCTAATGTCGTTGTTGTTGATCTCTACATTAACCGATGCAGCAATTGTTTTTATAATTTCATTAGCATCAATTTCTTTGTTTTGTATGTTATTTACTTCTATGTTTTTGTTTATAAGCTGTTGTTCAAGTAAGTTGACCTTGGTTTCCATTTTTTGCATATGTATATCTTTCTCTTTATTTTGCTCTTTAAGTTCATTGACCTGACCTGTAAGAGTTGTCAAAGCATCAGTTAGTTGTGAAAGAGATATTGTAATGGTATTGGTAAGGTGTTGAATACTGCTTTTGATCTCTTTAACATCAGTTTTAAGCTCAGATATATCTTCATTCTTATTACATTCCTTCTGCTTCTCAGAGTTTGCTAGTAATGCACTTTTAAATCTCTTAATATTTTCATTATCAGCATTGTCTTCTTCTCGTTGGTTTTTTCCTGGTTCGTTGTGTACATCAATCACATAAAGGTTGTTAGGCGATTTTGATTCTTCTGCCTCCCTCCTCACATTCGCTGCATCACCATCCTTTCATATTTTCAGGGGTAATAGAAGAGTATGCGTTTTGTGTAAAAGGTGAACATGGTGAGAAATGGTATTTGGAACCACAATTAAAACATTTAACAAAATCAGCATCAAGAGTTTTGTTGCATTGCCCACATGTCTCGATTGTTAGATATTGTATCATTTTAAAGAGAACGAATAAACGGTTTAATTTTTTTTGGTTTTTTTTATTTAGAAATATCACGAAAAAATGGAAATTTAAAAATGGCACACAGACTTTAAATTAGAATATGTTTTTATCATTTTATTTAAAGAAACTTATGTTTTTTTATTGATTTGATTCGGCAGTTTTTAAAATTTTTTTTGTACTGACATTGTACATATAATTTAAATATTGAAGGAAAACCAGCCCTAATAACAACGCACATATAATTTATTTTGTTATTAGAAAATAAGTTTTGATAAACTAAAATTAAAATGAAATTATTATAAAAGTACCAGATCGTAAATATAAATGTAAAGCTATACGGCATTATTGATTATTTATATATCGCAAAATATGTATTTATATATCATAGAAAATTATATGTATCTGAAATACATAATTATAGAGCAATTCCATATGAAAACGATCAAAATTGGCAAATTTTTGGACGACCCCTCTCCGATTTTAAAATAAATAGTCTCAATCGATTGCCCAGCAAAAAATAATGTACCTACATATTTTTTTTTTTTATAGTGACTGGTTTAGTGGTGGTGTGCACCACTGTCATGTGACAAAATTGAAGAATTCTTCATAAGGGACCTCATTGAAAGTTGTTTTAAAAAAAAACTACTAAAGCGATCGCAACGAGTGATAGCTCGTTGGAAAGGTATTGAATCAGGCTTTAATTGAAAAATAAAATTTTCCTAATTTTTCTCAGAAATTTACCTTTTTTCCCATGAAAATTAAATTGTCCCATGAAAATTAAATTTTCCCATGAAAATTAAATTTTCCCATGAAAATTAAATTTTCCCATGAAAATTAAATTTTCCGATTTTCCACAGCAGCTCCTAAATTTTCCGGCTAATTTTATTTTTTTTGGATTCCTCATAATTTTTGCTTTAAGAATCAGCAATAAAAAATGGGCCCCGACTCCTTGTTTGGACAGGAGAAGAGCATTTAAGAGACCACCTTGTTCTCATTGTTTTTATATTTTTTATAATTGAATTATTTTTAATTATTTAACAAGAAAAATTAGGAAAATTTTATTTTTCTATTAAAGCCTGATTCAATACCTTTCCAACGAGCTATCACTCGTTGCGATCGCTTTAGTAGTTTTTTTTTTTAAACAATGAGGTCCCTTATGAAGAATTCTTCAATTTTGTCACATGTCATATGGAATTGCTCTATAGTGACTGGTTTAGTGGTGGTGTGCACCACTGTCATGTGACAAAATTGAAGAATTCTTCATAAGGGACCTCATTGAAAGTTATTTTCATGGGAAAATTTAATTTTCTTGGGAAAAAAAGGTAAATTTCTGAGAAAAATTAGGAAAATTTTATTTTTCAATTAAAGCCTGATTCAATACCTTTCCAAGGAGCTATCACTCGTTGCGATCGCTTTAGTAGTTTTTTTTAAAACAACTTTCAATGCGGTCCCTTATGAAGAATTCTTCAATTTTGTCACATGACAGTGGTGCACACCACCACTAAACCAGTCACTATAAAAAAAAAAAAATATGTAGGTACATTACTTTTTCCTGGGCAATCGATTGAGACTATTTATTTTAAAATCGGAGAGGGGTCGTCCAAAAGGTGATCGCTTTCATATGGAATTGCTCTATATCTTTATTTATATTATACTTCATATAGTGCAATATCTAAAATATATAAATTTCATATATAATTACATGTCATATGTAATTGCATATATTTGTATACAGTTGTATCTAATTGGAAGTAACACATTATATATAATTTGACACATTTGAATAAGGACAAAATTCTGATACAATTTTATCAAACTATAATCAATTTTTTTCAAATTAGATCTAATTGTATCATATTAGATATAATATGATACAATTAGATTATGTATTTTTCACAAAATTTGTATTTTTTTTACTTGGGGCTAAAGATTTACTAAAATGGCTCTAGTACCTAATATATTTTATTCTGATGGTCTAATGGGAAATTGAAGCGAATACAAATGATTTGTACACATAGCCAATATTTTTCAAATGTCAGCCTCACCCACTGCCCACCCAGGACTAGGTGTGCCCTGTTAACGCTAACTAAGCTTTGTTGCTAACACAAACGAAAATGATTTGTATACATATCCATTTTTTTTTTTTCAAATGTCAACCTCACCCACTGTCCACCAGGACTTTGTGTCCCCTGCTAACGCTAACGTGGCTTTGTCGATCGAGTATGGACGGTATAACCCCGTTCTCACAACAAAAACAACACACCCCGCTACTACAACAACAACATATTTTATGCTTTTTTTGGAATTTTATTTCATTTGAGTACAATACTTGCACACACATAAAGTTAACAAAAAAATATAAAAGTTGTGGGATATAAATGAAATACAGCTGCAGTCATTAAAATAGTAGTGCTTTAAGCATTGTTCCTTGATTTTGTGCCATATATCCATTTTATCTAAGTTTTTAATCATTTGATTTTTATTTTGTCAAAAATACTAAATTCTACATTTTTGAGTGTATTTACTAAACTTAACTTCGATTGTATCTTAACTGCATTAAATGTAATCGGGCATAAAACTAGTAGAAAATTTTTTGAAAAATTTTAAAAAAAAGAGTACTTTATTTTATTAAAGGCGAAAATACTAATAATATATACATGTCCTACCTATTTACTAGTAATTAGTGATTTGTATTAAACCATTGAATAGAGGAGTAAAAAACCTATTTTATAAGTCATCCATGTTTTGACATTTCCTGTTATATAAATTCGAATCTGCATCCGTGGCGAGAAATTTCTTAATGAATTATAAGTTAGGATCTGCATACTCCACACTTTATTTTACAACATACATTTTAAATTGAGTTTGGATGGCGGAATTGTCGATTAATTAAATTGACCCAATTACCAGCAAGTACATTTTTTTTACAAATTAACAGAAATGTATCTAGTAGATGTCTTTTGGAATCCCCAAAATTTCTAATCTATTCTGTAATGATGGATCAAATATGGAAGAAAGATTGCATATAGATGTTGAATTGCTTACCTACTACTACTATCGTATCCTACTATCGTATACTACTAACGTATCCTCAGCTTGCAGAAACTTGCTAACAAAAATTACTTAAACTATTAAAAACCCCTTCCAAGTCGTCTTGTGTCATGGAACTTTTACATTTACATATGGCAATTTTAATATCGTACGTCCTAAGTAGACTGCTCACTAGGGTGGGGCGATTAGTATGGAAGGAAAAAAATCTTAATGGGCGCTTCGCGTTTGATTCTTGGGATTGTACTGAGCAAAAAAGTCCACTAGACCATAAGTCTGTGAAAATCGAGCTTCCACATTTTGACTATACGGCAAAAAAAGCCCTATTTTGAAATTAAAAATTAACCCCTTAAACCCCACCCACAAAAATGATTGATGCCATAATCTGCTAGAGAATCTTCCAAAGAAGAGATTGATACCATAATCTTGGATAAGCTCCTCCTACTTCTTGAGATATGTCCATCCCACACATTGTTACTTTCACAAAATACGGCAAAAAAGCCCTATTTTGAAATTAAAAATTAACCCCTTAAACCCCACCCACAAAAATGATTGATGCATTAATCTGCTAGAGAATCTTCCAAAGAAGAGATTGATACTATAATCTGGGATAAGCTCCTCCTACTTCCTGAGATATGTCCATCCCACACATTGTTACTGTCACAAAATACGGCTAAAAAGTCAACATGTGGAAGCTCGATTTTCACCGTAGACGTATGGTCTAGTGGACTTTTTAGCTCAGTACAATACCAAGAATCAGAAACGCGAACCGCCCATTAAGATGTTCAAATCGCCCCACCCTACTGCTCACTTATATAGGCTAATAAATATATACAATTCTAAAACAAATATGTATAGCTTTCATATGTCTTTTATTTAGAATTATTGTATTTCTCGATCTTCATTCCTTTTTATTATAATAACTAAAAAGAGGGTTTTAAGACGTTTTTTAAATAGTGCAGCGTTTAAAAAGGATGAAGTCACTGGGTATTAGTGACTTCATCCTTTTTTTTTTGTTGTAATTATTGTATTATATTATTGTAATTAGGTCGCATTTTTCGTTAAATTCTAATTTGATCGGACTTGATTAAAGTCTAATTGAGTTCTTTATTAAATAAAAAATTATTATTTTTGATAAACTTTCATTATTAAGCAGTTTTATCTCTTCTTAGTGTTATATTTTCGACCTTAAGCGAATAAAAAAAAACACATTTCGTTGTTTTCTTTGCATTTAGTAATAAAAAAGAAAATCTCACGTTTTTATTTTAGATTATACTTTTTTAAAAGACTATTATGAATGAATAAATACCAAAATATTATTTTCGCAGATATAACATTTGTTTTGATACTGCAATAATTCGGCGATATTTTTATGACCGCAACTGTATATATTAAATTAAGGGCTATTATATTTTATTGTAAAAGTTTATATACGAATTGAAAAATACGAAATACAAAAATAAAACTAGATTTCATATCGAATTTCCAATACCGTGTCTTAACACAGTACATAATTATAACAAGTGGTTACTTAACACAAAATAATCATTAACATCAATATTTATATATTTATATTATTATAGTTCATATAGGGTTTTTGAAAAGAATTTTTACCCTATAAGTCCATATAAATGTTTTCTAAACTCTAAAAATATTAGCGGTTTTATTTACTTCGTGTTATATTTACTACGATTTGTTCACATTAAAGCGTGAGTGTCGTTTTTTAATAAGTTTTTTCGCTTACGCAAAAATTTGTATAAATTTGTAGACGTTGTTATTTGATGGTATTCGTTTGCACAAATACTCGGTTAAAAATAGTAAAAAGTGAAAGTAAAGTGACCGTTTGATGCCAAAAGATATAAGTTACAAGTTTTTGCAGTAAGAATTTGTAAGAAAAAAACATATGATTGAAAAAATTTGCTTGTATTTTTAGTAAAAAAAAAAAATAAATATTAAATTAAAATTGTTTATGAGTTTAAAGTGAAAAATATTAAAGAATTAACTATGGAAGAAGTTGAAAAACATTCTAAATTGTTTCTGGTCGACTAATTTTCGTTCGAGTGGAATTTTTCAAAATTTGACTCCACGGGTCAAAAGTCGGGACATCAGAATTTGTTTTAGAGGTATGGTTCCTTCGGCAAAGTTTCTTATTTTGATCCCTAGAATACGATTTTCCTTGAACGTTGAGCGATTTTTTTTGTCTCCATGCAAATCGACCCGGTTAATGTACAATATATTGCAAAAAAAAAATCAAAAAGGTTTTGATTCTTATTTCGCAACCAAGAAATGCGAAAAATCTTTTATATGTTGGCTACATTGTGCAATTTTTAATTTAATTTAATTTATTTCAAAAAACCAACCGAGCCCTTCGGGCCATATATAGTTGGTAGACCAACATTAACAATCTACTTCATTATGTCACTTAAAACTATAAAAACCTTAAATATCCTATTTTCTAACAATATAAAACAGTTTGTATATAGCAAGTTTAACTTACAAAAATTTAAGAAAAAAGTTTAAAAGAATTATTAAAGAATAAAGAATATGGCATAAACTCACATGACAAAAAGTATTGCAGTTTAGAGAATTTATGGGAATTTTTGAAAATTTTTGCACATCAAATATCATTTACAGAAGCATATTCTACAAGTTTACACTTGAATGTTTTTAAAGATAGATCAAAAGATCTAAGTGGTAAGGGTAAATGGTTCCAACACTTAGCTACACGAACATGAAATGATCGTTCATGAATAATATAATTTCTAATGGGATATAAAAGTTGAGGGTTTCTTTCAGTGTTCAAGAGTATAAAATGTCTATGTACATATTCAGGGCAATTAGAGAGCATGACTTTATGATAGAATATCCCTTCTCAACAAAACAAAAGAATGGTGTCATATTTTGTGCAAAAGTATTGTACATCTTATTGCACTGTGTAGGGCAAAATGACATTAATACTGGCAATAATATTTGCAATACTATTGCAGTGTGTGAGTTCATTAAGTCTATAATCAAACCAATATGGTCATAATGTCAAATGACATTCAGCTATGGCGAACGGCCTGTGCTTCAAATATTCAAAAATTGCAGAGGAGACATTCAGGACTTTACGACTAATCGTTGGCGCCACATGGTATATCAAAAATGACAACATTCACAAAGACTTTTAACATTCCCACTGTTCGCGATGAAATAGAACAGTAAACATTTCCACTGTTCGATGTGAAACAATGGCTCGAGAGCTATTGCTATTTGAAGGACATCGGCGGTTAAGAAGAAGTGATAGCCAGACAAGATGGTTCCCTGTTCCATTAAAATAATAATAATATTCCTAGGTTAATAAGATTTGAATACAAAAATTTGGTTATTATACTGGCAGTACCCAATAAATAACTAAATTAGGTTAAGATTTGAATATTTATTGTAAATTTCTAAGGAAAGATTATTATTATTGAACCTTGAATTGGAAAATAATATATAAAAAAAAATTAATATTATATTCTCATTTGATACTCTTAGTTAGATCCGGAGACAACATTTTATTTTCTTGATAATAATAATCACATAATATTATGATCTACAAATGCCCATCATTACAATAACTTTAAAAAAATTTCAAAGTTTTGTATTTTTGTATTTTTTAAAGGAACATGACAATTAATTTTTTAAAAATACTCTTGTTTTTTAGTTAAAAAAAGTCAACAAATTTGTTAACAAAATTATGTAATTTTCTTTGCCCTTTAATAGGACTTCAATTGTATTTCTTGAATAATGTAAAGATGCATGTCGATGATGCAGAATATCCACATTCATCTCCATGATTAGACATTTTTTGAAGATGTTGTATGAAAAATA
Source organism: Delia radicum (assembly GCA_021234595.1). Lineage (NCBI taxonomy): Eukaryota > Metazoa > Arthropoda > Insecta > Diptera > Anthomyiidae > Delia > Delia radicum. The sequence goes on along the minus strand of JAEKOY010000087.1, from coordinate 11,151 downwards.
AAATGCTCTATTTCCAACTAATTTGTTTATACGAAACGAAATGAAAGCGGATTTGATAGCGATTATCAGTAGAAATAGAGAATAAAATTACGTAAAAGTTGAGATACATTTTGTTTGTTTGTTTTTTGTAGCAGAAATATCAAAAAAAAATGCTAATTTCGCTGATTTTCACGATTTGTTAAGGATATAAAATAAATGTGTTTTAAAAATCGGTCTGAAATTTATTCAATTATTTTTCTTATTTTATTTTTCTTTCAAATTTGTTTAAAACTGATGGCTATAGGCAAATGTACCCCCTAGAGTCTAAAATTTACTAAAATGGCTCTGGATCAGGCCACATTTAATGTACCTGGAAAACACTTTTAATGGAACTTGACCATTTTTGAAATCGTGAGAAAATTTTCTTTCATTTGAGTATTCATACTTGTAAGTACGCGTTTCCGTTTTTCGGACCCGGGGACCTATGGCGCCACTAATTTTTTTATGTTTTTTTTGCTAAAGGGGGTCATATATTTTTTTACGCGTGCCAAAGTGCACTGTTGCCTATAATTTTGTTCAAGTGAAAAGTTATTGTTAAAATAGGGCCCACTCTAATGTGTATCTAAATATACACATGCATGTAGAAATAATTTAATATTAATTATCTTTAACATATTACGTACGTATTCATTTCAATTGTTCCATATCAACGCATTAAATTTTGTCTGCACTATCTAATACTTACACTTTTTATATATGGTGCTTCCAGCATGGCTTCCACATCTAGATCCTCAGCCATCTTTTTGAGTGGAATCTCCTTAAAAAAACTATTACAAACGTACGAAGGTAAGGAAATTGAAATATAGAAATTAAAGTTGTTAATATTTACCACTAATTTTCTTTTACTTTTTATGAATATTTTCAGCGTGACTATCTGGATTTATTAGGAATAGAAAATTTTCTTGTAGAGTTGTAAAAGTATAGAATATTTTCGAACAGATTACTCAATACTAATTATTGTTGTGTGTCAGGGATGATAAATTTAGTATTATAGTAATTTTGGTCGTGCAATTTGAACATCCGAAGTACTTGGTATTCCTAAGACTCATTTAGTACTATTACCAAAATTCACTAGACACAAAAAAATCTAGTTTATCAAAAAAGGGTATAAAATTACCAAGTATGGTATGATCATTTCAACTAATAACTATTTGTAAGAAACTTTGTCAATAAACTTAGGAAAATGGTTTGAAGAATTAAATAATGACATTTAACTACAAAAAATTGCAATTCTTTCTATTTCATTTTACATTATTCACGCAAAAAATATTTATAATAGTTCTACTTTGTTTGTATACATTTCCTTATATAGCTTAGAATATTGTGCTTTTTTGGATTTCAAATTCAGCTTTTTTTATTTTGATGTAATGCAATTAAAATCTATTTACTAAATATTAAAGAAACACATTCAATTAATTATAAATTCTACATATACTAATAAATTGGTGAAGCATTCATCACATTTTCCACCAAGAGCAGAGGCCAGAAAATAACGCAATACCAATGTATAGTTTCCAACTGCAAAAAAAAAATAGGGTTAGAATTAGTATTTTTATTCAACAACTTGAATAAATATACTTACTTATTTTCATAGCTTTCGAGCTACTGTTGAAAGCGCACAATAATTTGAATGTCAATACGATATATTGTATTCTATATTTATTGAATTTAATTTTACTTTGCAAATAATAAATTCAATTTATATTTTATCATTTTGATTAAAATATGTAGATAAAATGTTATAGTTATGTAATATAAGTTTGACAATTTGGTAAAGATTTAGCATAATAGGAACAGTTGTGTAAATATATAAAAATATTAAGTAATATTTTATAATGTATGAAATGACTTATTACGCGGGAAGTAGTAAAGGAAAATTTTGTAAATGCATATACAAAATTAACTTAATGGGATACACAATTAAAACAAAACTAAATAAAATCCACAGGATTTGAATGAAAAATATTTTACTAAGTATGCTTTCATCGTATACAAACAAATTAGAAATATTATAAATATGTTTTGCTTGCATATCATAAAAAAGGAAAAATTACCAAGTTTTTGTAGTTATATGTCATTATATATTTCTTCAAACCATTTTCTTCGGTTGATTGACATATAGTAATTAGTTGAAATTCTCTTAACCCTGAATTACTATCATCTGGGTGGAATCCACCCATAAGGCTGAATTTTTGTTTTTTTTCAAGAGAGATGTACATTAACAAAATATTATTTAAAATAAATGAATTGTCAAACTTATAAAATTAAATTTTTTTTCTGTATTTTGGAGTTCATTATTGAAAAAAAAAATTATAATAGAATTTAACTGATATGAATGACAGATAAAAATAAGTAGAGATGGATTACACCCAACGATAGTAATGGCGTAAGTTGAATAAGTACTGCAGGGTTAATGTACTTGGTAATATTATACCCTTTTTTTGATAAACATTACCCTAGATTTTTGTGTGTGTAGTTAACCATGATGTGTTGACGATGTTTTTTGTATTCGGAGACTTTAACTTACCTTCAGTTTCTTGGACATTTTTATCAGATTCTTTTTATTACGCCCCAATGGAATCAAATGATTGGATCGATGACTTTCTAAAAAAATTATCTGAGTTAAGCCTTTTTCAAATAAATAATATATTTAATGAATATGAGCGACTGTTAGATCTGATATTCGTAAATGAGCCTGCAGAGTGCACCATAAACCGTTCCGATTCCATTACTAAACCCGAAGACCGTTATCATCCAACTATTGAAGTAAATTGTAACTTACCAGATATATTTAATCGGAAACCCATGGATAATAATAAGAAAATGTTTTGCTTTAAAGGAACAAATTACAACGATCTAAACTTTCTTCTACGAAACACTAATTGGCTAGAATTGCTATATGTTCCTGATGGTAATCCAGCATCTATTGATGTAATGATTGATACATTTTATACAACTATTTTTAATTATATCGCTGAATGTGTTCCTAAGGTCTCTTTACGTAAACATTCTGGCCCACCGTGGAACTCAAGACAACTTTCAAGACTTAAAAATTTAAAAAACAAACGTTATAAAAAGTATAAGGAATCTGGTTCACTTACCCATTATGGTAAATATTCAGTAACTCGTGCTGAATATAACTTGCTTAACACGAGATTATATAAGGACTACTTAAATAACATGAAAGATAATTTTAAACGTGATCCCAAACCGTTTTATAAATGAATTCTAAAAGAAAATCTGGTGGTTATCCTTCTGTTGTAAAATATTTAACTAATGAATCTTCTGATGATGTTGTCATAACTAATATGTTTGCGGATTTTTTTCCACTACCTATTCTGATGCTCAATATAATAATTCCAACGATTATCATATTCCAATAATTGAATAATTGAACAATAGTCAATATCAATTGCATCTATAACCACGTCTCACATTAAAAAATGTATACGGGGCCTTAAATCTTCATTTTACCATGGACCTGATGGGGAACCAAGCTGCATACTTACTAATTGTGCTGAAGTTCTCTCTATTCCTTTATCGATCATGTTTAATTTATCTATTAAATACGGTTATTTTCCCAAATACTGGAAAGATTCTTATATTATTGCTTTATTTAAATCAGGAAATAAGTCTCTTGTAACTAATTATAGAGGTATTGCCAAACTTAGTTCAATACCCAAACTGTTCGAAAAATGTTTAACTGATCATTTTTGTTATACAATATCATCGATAAATCATATCGTAAAGGATGCTCTACAATATCATTCCGTAAAGGATGCTCTACAACCACAAATCTACTAAATCTCACAACAATAGTTAACCGCGGTCAACAAACGGTCAACTTACTGATGTTATCTACACAGACTTTAGCAAAGCCTTTGACAAAGTTAATCATAATCTTCTTTTAAAAAAATTATATTTAATGGGATTTACTAAAAATTGTATAAACTGAACAGGATCTTACTTGAGTGGCAGAAAACAACGTGTGTTATTTAACGATTCCAAATCAAAAAATATCGATGTAAAATCTGGAGTACCACCTTGGGCCAATTTTATTCTCCCTCTTCATAAATGACTTAACACTTTCGATTAAATTTTCCAACGTCCTAATGTATGCTGACGACGTTAAAATTTTCTTAAGTTTTGATAAAATTTCTTATCCTACACATCTTCAACAAGATTTAAATAACCTCTATGTATGGTGCAATGCAAACTTAATGGAATTAAACTTGAAAAATGCAAACATATGCGCTTCTAAAGAAAAAACTTCGTTCCTTCTTACTACTCTTTGGGTGGAGACCAATTAGAGTTAGTGGATTCATTTTATGACCTTGGTGTTTTATTAGACCCCAAACTAAGTTTTTCACAACACATCACTCTGTCCATTAATAAAGCTCGTGGAGTTCTTTCTTTTATTAAACGATAGGCTAAAGAATTTATTGATCCTAATATAACTAAACATCTTTATACTTCCCTAGTACGGCCAATCTTGGAATATGGTTCCGTAATTTGGGATCCTCAACATAATGTTCGTATTCAAATGATTGAAGCAGTTCAAAAACAGTTTTTACTTTTCTGTTTACGAAATTTCTACTTGGGATCTATTGTTAATCTTCCATCATACTCTATTAGACTTGCTCGTATCAAACTACCAACCTTGGAAAGCCGAAGAAAAATGCTAAAATGTTACTTTTGTAGTCAAGCTGATTAATGGTGACTTATGCTCCGAATTTCTAATGAATAACCTGTCATTTAATATTCCTCAACGCTCAACGCTCAACGAGAAACTTGAATTTGTTATATGTTCCATTTTATCGTCAAAATTATGCTGATGCTGATCCTCTTATTAGAATGTGTAATGATGTTAATGAATTTTATAGTTTTATTGATTTTAATATTAATGTTAGGATTATTAAACGCAATATTATTTTATTTCTAAATACATAAATTTATATTCATGTTATTTGTATTAATGCAATTTTATGTTATTGTCTGTAAGGATTTTTGCATTGACTAAAATAAATAAATAAATAACTGTCCTACACACAAAAATAATCTATTGTAACACTTATTAAAAAAAGGATATAATATTACCAAGTGCATTACACACAAAAAAGTTCCCAGGGGGAAGATGTTGAATGCATACTTAGTAAAAATTTTTTCATTAAAATTCTGTCGATTTTACCACGATTAGTACAAATTATGTACCCATTTTGTAAATTTTGTCTTTGCCTTTAAACGAATTTCCTAAACTACTTTCCATGTGCCAAGTCACATCATACATTATGCAAAAATATGTAACATTTTTATCTATGTATACAATTGTACCTACTATTTAAAATCTTATAAAAATGGCGAACTTATATTGTCAACATTTAATATTTGTTTAAACTTTTTAATCAAATAGAACTTTGTAAAATATAACAGTAATAATTGGACGAACAGAGCACAAAATAAGTAATGTCTTGTAAATATGTGTTTAAAATGAAAATGTTTTTTTTTTTCCAAAAAATAGATACGGCACAAAACAAAGATGGTGAGGTTTTAATTGTGTTTGATCTCAATTATTGACATTTTTATAAAACATATAAAAAACTTCTTTAATTTAAAAAAGCATCCTGGCTTAAAAAGCTACTAAAGAAGTAGGTTTGTTAATATCAGTTGCTAATGTAAACGTTAAAGTCTAACTCTAATTTTAATTCTTTTTTTTTTGGTTTATGTATTGGTGTTTTATCATAGTAAGAAGGACGTTTGATGAATAAAAGGCACAATAACGTATTGGTGATGGTATGAATGAAAATAAATTACTGTATTTGTTAAAATAACTTAAATATTTTTAATTAATAATATATCTGCTTAAATGTCATATAATTAAAGTAGTTGTGTTTGTTTTTGTTTTTGTTCACTACATGATACTATATTTTGCTCCAAATCATCTTCCTAAGATGATTGACAAACTTTACTGAAAATAGCTATTAGTTGAAATGCTCATACTATACTTGGTAATGTTATACCCTTTTTGATAAACGTCGGTGCACTTCAAAACTTTCCTGACAAACTTCAAAACTGCACTGACAAACTTTCCTATTTGTAGGAAAGTTTGTCAGTCAACTTAGGAAAATGGTTTGAAGAAATATAAAATGGCATTTAACTACAAAAACTTGGTAATTCTTCTTTTTTATTTTATGATATTCAAGCAAATCATATTTATAATAGTTATACTTTGTTTGTACAAAATCCTTATACAGCTTAATTGATTGTCCTTTTGTTTTGGATTTAAAATGCAGCTTTTATATTTTGATGGAATAAAACTAAAATGTATTTATTAATGAAAATGAAAATTATTCAAGTTTGAGGCCATACTCTATATTTCTTTATTAGGGTATTGTCCTAACTAATAATCTATAGAGTTTTTTTGTTTTCAAATTTATTATTTGACCCTTCCAGGAATGTGTTGATAGAATTTTCTAGGTTCCCATCATCAGAACACGTTTTGAAAGAGGTGACAATATCATGCCAAACATCAAACAATCATATAAACTAGTTTACTCACTACATGAGAACTAATATATCAGCTCGAAGTTAAAGATTATCACCATTGATCAAAAAATAAATTGAAAACTTTTTTGTTATGTGCAAGGTCCACCTTTGGTGGATATTCAATACACGTTTTTTGTTTTTTCCTCCTTTTTATTTTTTTTTTTGTTTTGTCTATAAACAAAAACAGGAAGAGTAAATTTGATTGTACTTTGTCTTTTATACAAGTTTGATATAATTTTTATTAAAGGTAAAAATTATGTTATTTTCGACCTTTAATTGTGCAATGAAAATGAAAATTATTCAAGTTCGAGGTCATACTCTATATTTCTTTATTGGGATATTTAGATTTTTAGATTAGATTAGTTTTCTTTATTTTTTCATAAAATTTGTTTACAATAGTTTTTAGTTTGTATTACTAGTTTACATCTTATATAAAGAAAAGTGGCTTGGTTTTATATAAAAAACCGTTTGCCAGAGTGTTAGGCCGTTACCTATTTAAAATTTTTACGTTCTATCCTGTTTAGTTTTATTTAAAAATTGAATTCATTTATAAGCATTCTCCTATAACTAGTTGCCTCTTTAACATAACCGTATAGATTTAACCAACTTGCATCTTCACCATTTAATATGTTCACTATGCTACTATCTGAAAGCCGTATATTACCAAAATGTTTCATTCTTAATTCGTTTAGAATAGGGCATCTTCCCAAAAAATGTTGCATTGTCTCTATTTCTCTTAGGTTGCACATTGAGCATAATCTTTGACTACCTATCCTGTATTTGTTGCCATTTAACCAAAGTAAATCACCTCTGGCCTTCATAATAAAACTTATTTGCACCATATTATAACTCTGATTACAATAAGTAGGACTTTTGGTGGGGTCGAGTAGTCTGTAAATTCTCTGTTGACTTTTCTGAGAATTCTCAATATATTCTTGACGTTTTGACCATTTCATCACCTCTATTAAATTTAAACAAGAATTATTAAATGATAGTTTGTCATGGGTGTAATCGATGTAGCCGACGTGATATTCCAACATTTTATTTTTAAGGTCACTGTGCCAAAAAAATATCTCTTTGCATTATCTTCGTTGAAAGTATGTGTGGTAATATGTTAGTTTCATAATCATAAATGGTCCTGGAAATGTACTGTAAGTGTAGGCTATATGTGTAGAAGTGACCGTCTTCTTGCCCAGTTTCCAGCATTACAACGTAAGTAGGAGCACTTTCCCCAAGCCATAAAACTCGTTTTGTAAAATACCGATGTAACTTATCCACATCGTCGAACCAAGAGTTGCCCCAAACTTGGGATATTGTCCCAACCCAATTTAATACCACATTTCAACGCTTTATAAATCAATGTAAGCAGATTTCGAAAATCTATTCGGTTGTGCTAAATAAACACAAAAATTTTTTTTTTTTTGAAAATCGCGTAAAATTCATCCTGTGCAAATTTTTTATACCCTTTTATAGATTTTATGATATATTTGTTTAGTTTTTATTAAACTTGTTCGACGATTTATCGCGTTTTTCCAGTTAAGGTTTATTAGTCATTTTTAGCTTATATAGCAAGCAAATGTCTCACGTTGAACATTATTTTTTTATCCATAATTATTATGTTGTATCTTTCATGAGATACCAAACTTATATTTAGATAGTTTTTTAAAATGAAATTTTGAGTTTTTCGCAATAAAACTCTTGTTATAATGAATTGCTAGAAAAACTAAAGACTTTTACTCTATTGCATTTAATAAAACCCCTTACTGACTATAATAATTAACTGTAATAACGACTTTGAAATTTAAAATACGATACACGCTATATAATTTTAGAACGGGTAATGTCCTTGGCTCTCAACCCTCCCCACCATTTTCCGAAAAGCGAATGTTGTAAGGAACCCTAAAAAGAAGGTTACTTCAGCGAAGTTACTAATGAACCTGCGATACCACCCAGTAAGACCGAGGAATCCTCGCACCTGCTTCAAAGTTTTTGGGGTGGGCCAGTTCAAAACAGACTCGATCTTCTCGGGATCGGTCGAAATACCCCCGTCTCCGATTATATAACCTAAGTATTTTACATGTCTAACGCAAAATTTGCTTTTATGAATATTTAGAGTCAGATTAGCCTTTTTAAATTGTTCTGCCAGTCTTACCAAAATGCTTAAATGGGTCTCAAAAGTATCAGACACTACGCAAACATCATCTAAATATCCGAAAACGCAGTGTTTTAGGTCAGCGGGAATCAGGTCGTCAATGAGCCGGCACATCGTTTGAGGGGCATTGCAGAGCCCAAACGGCATGACTACAAATTGATATAGAGGACGTCCAGGGATGGTAAACGCAGTTACTGGTTTTGAGTCCTCGTCCAAGGCAATTTGCCAATACGTATCTTTGAGATCAATTTTGGGGATAATATTCGCTTTTGGCAGCCTAGCAAATATACCCTCAATGTTAGGCAACGGGTAGGCGTCTTTTAAGGTCACTTCGTTAATCTTTCTTGCATCCCAGCATAACCGAATCTTCCCAGGCTTAATTACCATCCTAATGGGTGAACTCCAGGGTCTGGTACTTGCTTCTATTACCCCTAAACTCAGCATTCAATCCACCTCCTCAAACATTAATTTTTCAACCGCTGGGGAGACTGGACAAAATCTTTGTTTGACGGGGCGAGCGTTTCCCACATCGATAGAATGTTTTATCAACGAAGTCCGACCCAACCCCTGAGTTTCAAAGTTTGGAAATAAAGTTCTGACAACTTCTAGTTGTTGTTGTTGGAACTCGCTTAGCGAATAAGATTCCGGGTGTGCCAGTGCTGGTAACGATATTTTCCTCTCTAACGAAATGCCTTAAATAATCCCTTTTAGTAATCCAAAGGCTTCCCAAAAGTCTAAGCCTAAAATTACACGTTGGTTTAAACTTGGGACTATATATAACGTTATTTTCTCTACCTTGTCCTTATAAGTCATTTCAACAATTATAAAACCAGTGACATTCTGGATTTTACCATCCGCGGTGCTACAGTAGGATTTTATCTTACGTAGTTAAAAATTATTTAGCGAAATGAATTTTACGATTTTAAATAAAAATTATGATAAGAGAATTGCTCGAAAAAAACGACGAAAGGCTATTAGAAATTCAAAGCCTTCGCTTATCGTAAATTTAAGCAATTATCTGATAAAAAATTATAGATGACAAAGCCAATTTTACAAAATTAAAAAAAAATTGTAAAACCGGAGGTGGTCATTACAAAACCGAATAATACGACGGATTTTCCGAGAGTATTAGCAGGAAACAACAAACTACAGTTTTATACAGGGACCAAAAATAACCGTTAATTTTTCATCAAAAATCGTAAAAAAAAATTTTGAGTAAGACCCACTTTTAAATAATGCACTAACGTAATTAAAACTATGCATTTTCGCGAACATTGAATATTTTTAAATTTTTGTATTTCCTCAAAAAAAATACCAGCTAGATTTTTGATCTTTAGTTTAAAACACTCATAAAAGTCATACATTGATTTTTTTAAACAACCATAAATAATTTGTTGTAAATAAATTAAAATTCGAAAACAGCCCTGTGGTACTTTCTAAGGTTTGATGAAATTTGTGGGCTAATCTGCTTTAAATCGCTAATAAAACCTAGTTAGTCACTAACTGCCAACAGGAGCTTTCTTTAACTGCTGCATTTTTAATTTTTATTTTTAATCGTTTATTGCTGACATTTTATAAAAATTACAAAATAAATTGTAATAATTTTGAAAAAATAATAAAAAAAAATGTTGACATGTTTTTGTTTGATTTGAAATATACAAATTATACCGGGAGAATTAAAAATATAAAAAAAAAATTTTAATAAGACAATTTTAGACAAACAAAAAATTTTTTGAATAAAAGTTATAACTGTTACGTCGCTGGTTTTATGTCTTTTGCATGGTAAGTGACGGAGCCTGCGCCTTCCAGATCTTCTAAAACGTAATAACAACTTCCCAGTTTTCGGGTTACTCGGGCCTTGTCGTAGTTCGGACTTAGTTTGGCATTGAAATTTTTAGAAGCATCACTCTGCGCGAAATTCCTACGAAATACCTCTTGACCAATAGAAAACGTGATGGGCCTAGTTTTTAAATTATACGTTTTAACGTTAGTTTCATAATCTTTCTTAATGCTCTCAGAGATCTGATTACGTAGCAAACTAAGTTTATCGTCGCGATTTAGGGTAATATTGGACTCTTCTAGGGATTCGATATTTTTTAGCAGTTTGTATGATGATCCGTGAGTAATCATATCAAAACCGTATAAAGCGTGGTAAGGAGTTATGCCGATAGAGTGATGTATCGAATTCCTAAGTGCAGAACTTATTGACGAGAGATTTATATCCCAAGTGTGATCGAGCACAATAAAAATGCCTATGTACCCTTTTTTACTACGCGGATATGCTCCTAATAGGTCGACGTATAATCGTTGAAATGGTCGAACTGAGGTTGCCATTTGTCCCATTTGTGGCCTTAAAATTTATTTGGTTGCCTTCGTGGTTTTGCATGTTTGATATATATTCTTTGACGTCTGTTACT